>JAHWFP010201512.1:24115-51214 GCA_023313725.1 Lithobius niger | reverse complement strand
GGAACACTTTGTCCTGAGCCCCGGTGCTCTTGGGGGGCCCTTCCCATCCCCCAAAACCTCGAAAACTCAACCAAACCAACAACAACTAGTATGTAAAAGCTTCATACATTTATTTCATACACCCAACAGCAAAAAAAGCCCTTTTTTTTTGGAAATTAATGGTCGGGGAAAAGGAATAAAAAAAGAGGTGGGGGGGAGGGGGAGCTCGCCGAAATTTTGTCTTGAGTAGATGCATTACTCTTGTACTTAACGCCATCGCGAGGCACTCAGGTGCATAACCGTCTCGGATTCCCTCGACCGCCCCCTCTCCTTCAATGTCTATAGCAGCATTCCTATTCCCAATAAGGGAGGGGCATTTTAATTATACCTGCTTTTGGCTTCTGAGTCCATTGCTCAAATAAACAGCTCCGACGATATTGACATTTAACATTAGCGTGTTTACCAGTTCAAAATTTGCCGTCAACCATGCAATAAAGTTTTAAAAGAGGGGGTTGGGGCATGGGGGGGGGGTCACCCGGTCAGTCAATGCCGGCGCCCTTTTGCGGTAATCACATAATGAGAGGGCACGAAGAAATTGAATTTCAAGTTGACGTTGGAAATTTAATAACGTTACTTACTTCCGGTTCGTAGAACGTGTACATATACGTCCTTACGGTTTAGCTGCATCTGGTTTTTGAGCAAATTAAATCGTTAGGCAATGATTTAATTTCGTTATTCAAAATATCCCGCGCCTCGAGTCTGGGCTGTCTCTCCAGGACAATTACTCGCAGGAGATGTCAGGAGCCACGGAGGACTAAAGGAAGACACGCGACAGGTCTGATGATGCTTTGTTGACAAAGACGACGGCCAATGATGACACAGGACATGAGAGGTGGCAGGTGCCATGAATCCTCGCACTGAAACTCGTACCCTGCCTGGTGATATTCGACCCAAAGTGACGTCTTGTCCAAACGAAAATTATTTATTGTTTTGCCCTAATCGAGTCTTGCACCTGAATCTTACTGGCGCCTGACTCTTCCTGCCCGGAGTATCCTATGGCAATTTAGGCAATTCCCCCATTTGGGAATTTGGGAGTGTTCTTTGGGAATTTGGGAGTGTCCTTTGGGAATTTACCCTACATTTGGGAATTTGGGAGTGTCCTTTGGGAATGTACCCTACATTTGGGAATTTGGGAGTGTCCTTTGGGAAGGTGCCCTACATTTGGGAGTGTCCTTTTGAATTTTGCCCTACATTTGGTAATTTGGGAGTGGTTGTTGGGAACTTGCTCTACATTTGGGAATTTGGGAGAATTTACCGTACATCTGGGAATATTCTTTGGGCATTTGTCCTACATTTGGGAATTACGGAGTTGGGAGTTTGCCCCACATTTGGGAATTTGGGAGCATCCTTTGGGATGTGCTCTAAATTTGGAATTTGGGAGCATCCTTTGGGAATGTGTCCAATTCCCAAAGGATGCTCCCAAATTCCAAATCCCAAATCATTTGGGAGTGTTCTTTGGGAATTTGCCACACATTTGTAATTGCTCTTCTCTGCTGATAATTATGGAATGTTCAGTAATCTTGATTTCGGTAAATAATCAAGCGAAAGAAAATTCTACCCAGCAACCATTCAAATTTGGTTGTCGACAAGACCAGTACGTTACGCCCACAATTATTTCTGCGGGGAAAACACTCAATATTGCAAGGGGATTCTCGTCTTCAAACAAGACGTCACCACCTCCCGATGTCCTACAATTTCGAGAAAAACTATATCAACAGTTTATCCTTTTGTTCACGTGAGGAATATTCTACACTGAAGTACTCGCTTATTTGTTTAACACTCACCTAAACCACTAAATTGACATTTCCAGAAAGATGCAAATCCCATTCCCACGGCTGTACGTGACTTTATAACACGACAAACAGGTCAAATATTTAAACTCATAATTGCAAGCCAATGCGATTTCGCTGCACCAGTCTCTAGGGAAAAACTATTCACAATTCTGTTTATCATCAGAGTGGAAACGGAATAGGGAAAATTTTCCCAGTTGCCAATAACTGCATTTATTTATTTATTGACACCATGGTGGCGCTTAGCAAGCAGCTCCTACTAATATTGTTGCCGCTATTAAATGTAACTGCGAGATAAAATGCCATTAATATTTTATATGTTATTAATATAAAATGCTGTGGACGTATTACAGACAATTCAAATGTTTGTGGTTCAATTTGTTTAGAAATTAGGGATTGGTTAATGTTTACATCGTAATCATAATCGATAAATCCGAAGGCTGAACGGAGTTCCGTTTATGAATCCACTCCAATGCAAGCATTGTATAACTACTGCAATAACCACTGCATGACTTAACACCATATTTTGTGCATTAATGTTATCAACAATTTATAGGGTTTGGGAGGAGAATTTGTGACTCTAAAAAGTCCCTATTGAAACACGTTAGATTCGTCCTCATTAGTTCAGCCCGAGTTTTCAGAGGGCGCCACGTGTTCTATCTGGTAATTTCTGCTAATTATTCAGCCCAAATCTAAAGTAAACTAAATTACAACTAAGCTAGGCTAAATAATAATTAAATATAAGCTAGTTTTGTTTAGTTTAGTTTAATTTTAGGCTAAAAACTGAGTAGAAATTCCCACGTAAAACATGTGGCGCCCTCTATAAACTATGACTGAACTAATGTGAACGTATCTAAGGCGTTTCAGGTATGGGGTCTCAGTCAAAAATTCTCCTCCCCAACCCTATAAATTCTTGATGTTAGCAATACACGCAGAGGCGGGTTTAAAAAAGTACATTTAAAGTCGGACATGTTGTTGAGGAATAATCAAGGTGACAAAATGGCTGCCCTGGTGTTATGAGCAGCTCACCTATTTGCTCACCGCTCGTTGCACCGCTGTCAACCCCATCCAGCGACACGCTACAAAAGCAAATGGACAAAGAAACAATACGCAATGACGCAGCTGAAAAGATAAGCCACAACGTTGTCTCCAATGCAACAAGGGTTGTTCGTAATCGCCTCGCCACATGTAACCGTGTAACTGAGGACACCCTAGTTATCAAAAGAATTGAAACCGCGTGAGGTTACATAAATACACACCCGTGGTAGCATCCGGATACTTTCTAGCCCAAATCATGGCACCAGAACGAGAGAGGGATAATTTTGCTGGCAATTCCAATCGGAAATGCCTACGATCATTTACATGCCACAATCGATATCAACTTGAAACACGACCGAGGCCTTCTATTCCCGAAAATAAAAATACTATGGTTGGATGAGGTCAGGTTCGAACCCAAGACCTCTGGCCAGGGTTGGCATGGTATTTACCAGGGGTGGTTTTTACCAGGTTTTTACCGCCCTGGGATAAACTACTTTTTCCCAAGTTAAAGACAATGACAAAGTATAGGTGTTTAACGGGTAAAATGTAATTATATTAGTTTTAAAAATTAAATCGTGTTAAATGTAATTAAAAGTGTCTTCAATTCAAAAGATTAGATTCAAGATATGTTTGCTGATGCAATTTTTACATAATTGTGTGTTATGAGTACAAAAATTATAATTGAAATGCTAAAAATTCTCAAAATGAAAGTTTCTATGTTAGTAGTTTCACTACATTCCATTACTTGAATTTTCGTTTCAAATAGAATTACTAAGTACTACTATTAGTGTTAATGAGCAGTTAGGCTCCAAACTTAAAAAATACATGCAATAAAAAAATAATCATAAAAAATAACATTTTTCCCACTTAGCTGGTATTTACCAGGTTTATACCAGTATTTACCAGTGCCCTGTCCAAAACTAGTTTTTCCCGGGAAACTGCCAACCCTGCCTCTGGCATATCAGATACTCGTGCTAGCCATCGCTGTTCTACACTGTTATGTTAGTCCATAGTTTGATGAGTTGGAAGCCTGAAATTCATGCACCTCATGGTGTCGTACTGTTGTATAGTCATGATAATTCATAAGGCAAATTAGCAGCGGTTGTTACAATGTTGAGTTATCACAGGTTTCTAGTTCAGGGCAGGTCCGATACAAAGATCAGGGTTTAGTTTCAGGCTCACAATGGCACATGCATTGTTTTTGTCATTACTGCTGCACAATTGTCATCGTTAACAGAGAACCATGACCCACCTGACCCACTCGAGCCCTAACTCATGAACCACTTCACTTAACCCAATAAATGGGACCCACCATCCGTGACTCATCCCACGCTATGAAAATCACCATGTGCAAATGTATACAAACGTATACAGTACAATTTTTTTAAAGAATCATTTACTAAATAAATTCAATACAGTAGCATTTCTCTCCGTCCCCTCCCCCGCGACGTTATTTTGAGTTTTCAGCCTTCTGGGGAAAACTAGCATGAGTGCATAAAAAGTTCCGTATGGAACTTTATTTACTCGTGGTACTAGTAAGACTATACTGATTACCATAAGATTACCGTGGGTTGGTGGGTCAACGGTCTTGACCCATGACCCACTTGACCCACGATGAAAATGTGACCCATGTGATCCTTCGACCCATGGGTCAGTACCATCGCTGATCGTTACCTGTTCACAATATTGGCCCCATTGCCTTTCTTCACTGTTGGCAAGTTTGTTCCTCTCTGCATGTGATTAACTTCGAACTTAAACTGCGAATTTTGTGTGTTTCAAGTCTTCCTTTTTTTTTGGAACCCTTCCTTGCACAAGGCGTGAACTCATTTAAGGCTGTAGTAATTATTCATCTTCCACTTTCGTAATTCGTAGTTAGTACTGGCAAGTGTTGGATAGAAGTTTGCAGTTAGTATTGGCAAGTGTTCGGTAGAAATATGCAGTTAATATGGGCAAACGTTAGATAGAAGTTAACAGTTAGTATTGGAAACTCGTGGTAATATTTTGTTTAAGAGTAAAAAAATCGTACGTGAAAGGCACAGGTAAGGACTGAGGAGTTTCGATTTTGCGATCGCTCCGTGCGATTTTGCGAGCGTCTGATTTTGTGATCGCTCCGTGGCCCAGGCAAAATTTCTTCTCGCATTTTCAAGGGATCAAAGGATTGCTTCGTAAATGCTTGATAACACAAGGCAAATTGCTACCAAGCACTTGCGAATATTAACTGCAAACTGCTACCAAAACTTGCCAATCCTAATTGTAAACTTCTATCTAACATTTGCCATTGCTAACTGTACATTTCTACCGAACACTTGCCAATACTAACTGCAAACGTCTGTCCAACACTAGCCAATACTAACTGCAAACATCTATCCAACACTTGCTAACACTAACTGCGAACTTCTATCAACACTTGCCAATCCAACCGTAAGCTTCTAATTTCTCCCCGACACTTGCTAATAACTGCAAATTGCTACCCAGCACCAGCAGTTACCATTACTAACTGCAAACTTCTACCAACACTTGCCAATACTTACTGAAATTTCTACAAACACTTGCCACTACTAACTGTTAACTTCCATCTGACGTTTGCCACTACTAACTGCACATTTCTACCGAACACTTGCCAATACTAACTGCAAACTTCTATCTATCACTTGCCAATACTAACTGTTACCATCCATCTAACATTTACTACCAACTGCAAATTTCTACCGAACACTTGTCAATACTAACTCCAAACTTCTATCCAACACTTGCCAGTACTAACTACGAACTATACGAAAGTGGCAGATGAATAATTATTACAGCCTTAAATGAGTTCACACCTTCTGCAAGGAAGGACTCAAAAAAAAAAAAAAGAAGACTTAAAACACACAAAATTTCCATTCTCGTCTAAGTTCGAAGTTAATCACATGCCGCGGCAAGGCAGCTGAAATCACAACGTCGGGCAGGAAACAACGCCGAGGCCGCGTGGGTTTGTTTATGCAATTTCAAATGACGGGCGGCACAGAGATCCGGCAGTGCACTCTGTTCGACCGACCGTTTGGAAAGCTAGACTAACAAAACAACAGGCTCGCACGTCTGGAACAGAGTCGCGACCGCCATGTTTTTTTGCGTCATCCATCTTATGACTGTTAATGAGCTCGAGATCTCGTCGCCGACGTGGATTGCTACGACGACGACCGAAGACGTGGATGGCTTCTTTAAGTTGCCATGGCAACCGAGTCCTTGAGAAGAAGCGCTTTAGTCGTTCGTTAGGATGGAAATGGCTCGTTTTCAAGGCTTTTGTACTCGCTCGAAATGCAATCTTAAATTTAAAACGGCGTTAAAAATTTAAGGATTTTTTTCTTTAACCATGCAGAAATAAAAACGGGCGGTAGTTTGATGCAACATTTCAAGTGCAACAGTGGTACGATTTGCTCACTCATGTGTTTGTTGCGGAATGCGTGTATCCCGTGCACGTATTTGTGCAAAGACTGGCTAGTAAACGCACATTTCCGTTTGCTTCGCTCACTCAATCAGCATGTCCCCTGGCCTGGACTCCATGCGCTTTCATATGAATATTACGTATACAACAACAATGATGACGACCTTTATCTACAAATACAAGATAATTCTGTGTTTTAACTCATTACAATCATGATGAGATCTGTAACGCTTTTTACGAACTTAAATATCAAATAAGGTGATTTATATTTATATTTATATTTATTATTTACAATAATAGGTCTTTTTAACTCGCTTAAAACCGAAAGAACAATTAAAATCCATACAATACAGCCTATTACACAATAAAAAGAAAGAATTTGAGATTTACCAATTTCAGTACCATTTCTGGCCACTAGATGTCGTTGTTAGCAAAATGTGTTGACTTAACAATGGCTAACAACGGCACCTAGCGACAAGAAATAGAATTAAAATTGGTAAATCTCTAATTCTTTCTTTTTATTGTATAAAATGCTGTATGCAAGTGATTTCAATTGTTTTTTTTTTTAATTCTAGAGTTTAAAAAAAAGGCCTATTATTGTAACAAACAAATGTAAATCACCTTACTGTCCCTTACACAAGGGACACTACAGAAGGACTACACAAGGAAAGAAAGTCTTCAACTTAGTTGGTGAACGACAAACAACACAATGAGGTAAAGCACTAAATTGCGCACAGTCGGCATTAAAGGCGCCTGTGCACCATTTCGATAGGGTTGCCCATATTCTAAATACAGCATCCACGTTCCAGATTCTTCGTCATCCAATAGGCTGATGTGGGTCACGTGATCTCTTTTTAGTTATGAAAATCGCGGCACTGCTGCGAATACTGTTGTTCCATTTTTTTTATTTACCGCTATTTTCTTTACATTGCTCGAAGAATCTGCAGTGCTGCATCTAGGAGATGAAAAGGTGAAAAGGCGCCTTTAATGATTGGTCTTTCATGTCACCACTGAGAAAGACATTCAACACCATCCAAGCTTGGTTGAAGCTAAGCGAGGGAGATCTGCTCCAGTAGCACAGCTGGTAAAGCTCTTAGATAGTAAGTGGGTGGCCCTGGGTTCGAGTCCTATATGGGGTAAGAGCTTTCTTTTCCAGGTTAATGTTTCTTGTTTTGCACAAAGCCAGTCGTCAGTGCCCGAAAGGTTCGACAAAGCTATAAATCTCGTACACCCAAGATTTAAGATTTATAAATCTGTTGTAAATCTTGTGTAAATCGTCTGAACCTTGTGTAAATCATTCAAATACTTAAATCTTGTACAAATCTTGTAAACCACGTAAATCTGGCGTAAATCATTTAAATCTTACTTAAATCTTTTGTAAACCTATAAATCCTGCAAATCTTCGTGTAACTCTTTAAATCTGTAATTCTGTGTAAATCTTTAAATCTTCTGTAAATCCGTGTAAATCTTGACAAATCTCATGTAAAATCATTAAATCTTACTTAAATATTTAGTAAATCTTTAAATCCCAGTAAATCTGCAACTCTTCGTGTAAATCTCCAAAATTTTTATGTAAATCTTTAAATCTTACTTAAATTTTTAAATCCCAGTAAATCTGCAAATCTTCATGTAAATCTTCAAATCTGTGTAAATCTGCAAAATTTTATGTAAATCTTTAAATTTTTTACAAATCCATGTAAATCTTTAAATCCCAGAAAATCCGTAAATCTCATTAAATCCGTTGGAAGATTTACATATGTACAAATCTCGAACACTTTTTTGTCTTTGTCGAACCCCACGTCAGCGCCACTGTCTCACTTAAATCGGCAATTGTCTTCTTTCAACTTTCAGGGCTTTTTGATGCGTGGGCGAAGCCTCGATCGTAACTAAATTTTAAAAATGTGACAGTATTTTGTGTGATTTATTTTATAACTAAACCAAAAATAAATATGCGCATACCGAATAAAAAAGTTGTATCCAACCGAAGCGCCGTACACGGAACGTCGCATTTAGACGAGCGTCCTACGGCTGTATCCGAAGTACCAAAAACCTGCACTAAAGTGCAAGCTTAAAGAACGTTGGCAAGTGATGATCTCTTGACACCACGGCGGCAAATTCGCAAAATGGCGAGGATTTGGAGACAATTTGTCAACAGACGGCATGGCATAAATCTTAACGCACGGCGATTACTGTGGGTTTTTGCAGAGCTTGTGAAAGGTGAGCTGATACGGCTTTTACTTTAGGAAGGTGTGGTTTAAAGGGACATAAATCCTTCTGGTATGTCTTGCGACCGGTTGAGAATAGCGTTTGCAACATTTATACAGGTTAGTTAATGTCGCAAAATCATCTCGCACAAAACAAAAAAAAAACAAGAAAATGGCTGTGATGGCTACATTAAGTTTGAACTATGTCGCACGGCTAAGACATACGGTAAAGCCAACAAGGGTGAATGTGCCTTTAAGGCCTACGTGACAACTTCAGTAGGAAAGTATAGTTTACCAAGACTGATTATTTCCACAAGACTCTTTGCTTTTACTCAAGTCAAGAATCTTTGAACCTTTAAAAAATGTTTACTTTAAAATTTTGTTTTATAATTTTATGTCCAGTCTTAATTTAGCTGGGCAAATAATTAGACAATGATAAAGAAAAAATCGAAGCACTTAATCAAACTTTAACGGCGCTTAGAATCTGGGTTTCCGCTGGTTCAAACCCAGATTTATATCCGTTTGAATATAAATCTTAGAATATAAAACGTTTCAGAGAAGGCTAAGGCGCTCTATTTAGACGAAACAGCGCTTGGGTTCAGGGCGTTTGTGATGCGGTGAATCGTAAACTAAAATTTTAAAAATGAGTATAACATTTCTTCCTTTTTATACCTACAATTTTTTTTTAATATTTATTTCTTCACAGTAGAGTTGAACCGCGCCGAAATAAAAACATTTATGCAGACAACATTAAAAAATAAAAAAATGAAAAATACAACGCAAGCACACAACTTTATCTTGAGTCTTTTCGGTTCGGTTGGCCAAGTTTAAGTTTGGAATGTGGAAAAAAAAATCGATCGACGGAGAATGTTATTTTTATTTTTTCTCGTTCGTTTCTTCGCCGTCATCAAACCACCAACGCGATGTGGCGGCGCTGCTCAACTGAATGCATGCAAATGTACTTCCTCGCATTCGGAGATGGAAAAACAGATTAGTGGCTGCTGGAACGCGAATTATGCCGTGGGTATTGGGTAACCGATCTACCCCACCCAAAAGCACCGAGCGGAATGTCTGCTGCCTCTATCACACCTTTACGTTTCAATGCAACATTCCTTATCGGTTTGGATTATACATTTCGTTTTGTTGAAATAAATTATACCGGTTTAAAGAGTAAACTGTTTTTAAGTTTTGAATATTAATTAAGACGACTCAGTATCGACGAAAAAGTCGGACATGTCTCTTCTCTACGTGGATTGAGTCAACACAGTATGTTGTTTGATTTTGCTGGTTTTTTTTTTATAACAAGCCTTACTTTACCTTGCAATCCAACAAGCAGAACACGCAGGAAACGGCTACGATGCCCAACGCAATTGAAATGACTTATAAGGAGGCCTATGGGGCCGGCGGTCGCCACAAAACCTGAACTGTTGTGTAAGAGGAACCAGCCGACTGTCGGCTGCCAAGGAAGACATGGGGCCGAATATTGCTTATCAACGACTTTCGCTTATAAAGGGCTGGTTGACGCTTAGAAGGAGTTGGCTGTAGCATGAAAAGCGAAATTGTCGCTAATATGGGGCCCAATAGTGCTTATAAACGTAGGTTTTTACTACGAAAAAATTTTGAAATTACCCTTGAAGGAGTCAAGAAGGGTATACAACTGCGCTTTAATCTGAAAGTGCTTTAATTGTGTGAGGATTAAGAAAAAGCTGTTGTCAGGAGCAGCATAAAGGCTGAGTCTCCAAAATAATTCTGCTCCTCGAATCATCCCTCGTTCCAAGTCGCCACATCATGTGGCAACTTGTCGAACAAAGAAATTATACCATTGGTTGAAATGTATATTCAAATTTTTGCGTACAGAAATAAATGTGCATAAACAATACCACCTACTGATTTTGTTGTATCGCTATTTCTTCAACGTTTTTCACATGATATATCACACCACCGTTTCTCAAGTCTTCTTCAATAGAAATTTGTCTTTACTAGTGTGCAAGTCTTCTCCGGTCACAGTGCATTCGGTTTCAATACGACAAATCCTTCGTGCGAAATTAACCACAGATACACTTAGGCCTAATTCCGGGTCCAAATTTGTGTTGATAATTTAACTATTTTTTTCTTAACTTCGTGCGTTTTACCTTTATTTTTTAAAGCCACAGCTCGCACTTTTCGTATTTTATCACATTTTTCACATTTTATAGTTTTAGCAAATTTTTTATATTTTTTATATTCTTTCACCCCGGTAGCACCCTGGCACTTGCACTGTGATTGGTGCAAAAAAACCGGAACTGGCTGAAACCAGCTCGAATGAATAAGAGTTTTGGTCCTTCAAATCAAGGCCGGCTGGATTGAAATTGGGAGCTTCGCCTCCTGGTTCCAGAGCAATGCTCGGACGGGATAGTCGTCGACCCGCGCTAACATTGCCTTGAGGACATAACATCCTGGTGAGGACGTTGAATTACCTGCCGGGAAGCAATACCCCTAACTTCAATCCCAATCAACCTTATGAGAAACAGCAAAACAGTAGCGTGCGCAGACCCCCTAGAGGGAAGGGGCAACTAAAATGGGAACAATAAGTTGTAGTGGAAGTTTTCACCCTTTTTTTGGCCTTATTTAGGCCTATCTGCCGTTTTTCGTTTTACACCTTTTTTGCCCTTTTTAAGGCCTTTTTCCCCCTTTTTAGTCCTTTAAGGTCCTTTGTCATTTGTCAGCAAATGTCGGCAGAAAAAGCTTTAACAAAGGCTTTTTCTGCCAACATTTGCTGACAATTGGCAAAGGACCTTAAAGGGAGTATCCTTGCATGATAAAGTGTCCCTTCATATTTCGCTGCAGTGGCGTGCACAGGAGGGGGATAAGGGGGACAAAATTTACAAAATTTGCCCTTTTTGCAAATTTGCCCCCGTAATCCCCCTCCTGTGCACGCCATTGCTGCGAAATATGAAGGGACACTTTATCACGCAAGGATACTCCCACGTCATAAGGACACGTAAGCATGCATTTATACGCCTCTACTATCACCGATAACGGACCGACTGTAGCTTAACAACGAAGACTTGTGTAAATTGGGCAGATCGGTGATTATAACGACTGTCACTTGTAAGGGGGAAGAGTCACTTGTAAGAGACCGACTGTTGACAAGAGGCCAACATTCGTTAAAAAAGGACTAACGGTTGCTTACAAATCCTCGATAAGGTGTTGACTGTCACTTACAAAGGCTGACAGTTGCTTCTAAAAGATCGTGCGTTCCTTGTAAGGGACTGAGACGCAACTATCACTGACAAAATACTGACTACTGCGGATGCAAACCTTTACATTGCCTTTTGGACTTACAGACTGCCTGAGTTGGGAATTGAACACACGACCTTTGAAACCAAATGTCGAAGTCTTACCGCTGAGCCATACTGACACGGCCAAAAGGAAACGTCCATAGGCAGCATTTAACATGCAGATATGTACATATAAACATATATATTTATCGTAAGTGGAGGGACGCTTGCCCAGTGAAACCGAAAGGAACACACAAAAAAGCGTGCAATGACTGCTTCTTATCATAGCTGATTCCTTGACTGAGGCCGATTGTTGCTTATGAACGACTGTAGCTTTTAAGGCAAACTGTAGCATATGAGGGCCGACTGTTGCTTATGAACGGCTGTCGCCTTTAAGGCAAACTCAGTATATGAGGGGCAACTGTTTCCTATAAACGACTGTCGCATTTAAGGCAAACTGTAGCATATGAGGGCCGACTGTTGCTTGTGAACGGCTGTCGCCTTTAAGGCAAACTCAGTATATGAGGGGCGACTGTTTCCTATAAAAGACTGTCGCTTTTAAGGCAAACTGTAGCATATGAGGGCCGACTGTTGCTTATGAACGGCTGTCGCCTTTAAGGCAAACTCAGTATATGAGGGGCGACTGTTTCCTATAAACGACTGTCGCATTTAAGGCAAACTGTAGCATATGAGGGCCGACTGTTGCCTTTAAGGCAAACTACAGCATATGAGGGCCAACTGTTGCTTATAAACGACCGTCTCTTTTAAGGAAAGCTATAGCATACCGGAACCAACTGGCTTATACAACGCCGACAACCGTCCATTCTCTTTGGCATCAACAGATGCCTTTTATAGCCACCACGGAGAAGGAAAAATAACCAAGTCCCAATGAGAACTGCAAACTTTGTGAGAGGTTCCTGGTGACTCCAAATAAAAGCGAGAAAGCCCAGCCTAGTGGTTAGAATGGTCGGCTATATACCAGCCAAGTGACCGGCTGGATCGAATTTCATGATCCGTCTAAAGTCCCTCTTTAAAATCTTTTGACGAAAGAAAGGTGGAAGGCTCGCTTTGGAATTTGTCGCTTTACTCCATCATTCACCAACTATCACGTTAAATGAGATTTATCATCAAAAATGGCTAAACTGGAGGCTTGAGAGAAATTGCTAGATAAAATAACCCTTACTGTTTGGATCCGTTTAATGTCTAGAGAAGCTGTTGTGCTTCTCTTTAAAGGCCACGATGTCGAGGACATATCAAATTTTCACTCAATAATTAGCCTAAGTAGGCACGTGGCTTGTTTGTTTCTTTAAAAGAAACGCCAAGCAAGTAAGCCCTAGAGAGCGAGAAATAGCTCTAGATGGCGGTGGATTCCGTAGACTTTCTTTACGTGACAACCTGCCTTTAAGTTTCATTGACTATCCAACGTTTACAATAATTTAAATCTTTGTTTTCAGTGGCTATTTTTTGCTTTTCGCAGCGTTAAAAAAGCCGACACATGCAGTATTTCAACGAGTATTTTTACTTCAAGACTGTAATACTCGTTGAAATACTGCAAATACGTCTTCTTTACACAAAAACTGAGGGGGTTAGTAACCGACTGGGATGTGAGCAAAGAAAACGTTTCGTTTGTTTACATCTCTGGTTTTGCAGTCGTCTCGCGTTTCTTTCGGGTCGATTAGAGCAAACGCCCGAGCCAACCTCCCCAACAAAGACCTTGTAAGAAAGAGGAGGCGGCATGTTTACAGAAAACTCAACAACTTGAAAATAGGACGGGCTTTGATTCGTATCTCACTCAACATCCCGACTTTTACAAAGAATCCCTTTGAGAGTCAGGAGTAAACAAAAAAGGAGACTCTTAGGAGTCGTTAGTCACTTAGCAAGTTAAGGGTTTAAACCAGAAGATAATGACCTCTTGAGATAATGACCTCTTGAGTGGTAAATCCTATCTTTTACCATCCCCAAAAAAGGGGATGTTTCCAGCATTGAGCTGAGATTCTCATTTCCCAAGCCTCTCCCAAACTTTCAAGTAAATGCAGGGGTTTAACACTTCTAATCCAATATTGGAATTTTAGAAAGCTCCTAGACCCAAATGCAACGGTGTCAGAGAATGACATCATTTTCCATGGTTACATCCCTTTTGCAAGCAAACTCCACCACTTTTACGATCAAATTTGCTGCGCGCGCCTCCGAGCCGACGAACTAGCCAGTCACTTCCAAAACTGCTAAAAAAAATTTGATGATTTTAACCAAGGGAATAAGATTCGGGTATCACCCAAAACCACAAACGGTATAAGAGAAGCCGTCAGGTTCTCACAAAGGTTGGCTTTAGAGAGTAGTGATATCATTAAACCAATAAAAGGCCGTCAGGATTGACCTTATTAACCAGCCAACTAGGTGCATTGCCTACTTTCACAAGCAACGTTGTAGAAGGGCGGTACTCAGGGTAAGATGCGGTAGTTCTGTTCGTTTTTAATCTCTCTCCGAACTTTGATTAAACATAGGAGAACAATGACTGAAACAAAAATTTCGCAACGACACATGCTTATGAGTACGAACACAAAAAAAAAATGTGCACTTGACAAGGAAACCAATTATAAAGCACTACCTTACGAATATCAAGAATGTAAAGCCACCACGTGCACATTTATATCAATATAAATTTATGTTTTGACACCATCAGGCGGGTCGCTACTAGTTAAACAAAAGGAAAAACACCCAAGTCGAAGAGCCACGGACTAGCTGAAAGTGTAGCAGTATCGGGGGTGACTTCATGTTCCAGGTGATTCCACTGGCTCGAAAATGACCCCCGTCCTTTCGACCTCCTACCCCCGGCCCCATTTCCCCCCACACAAAAATTACCAATAAAAATTGCCAGCTTCGGTCTAACGAATTTTAATACAGTAACGCGAACTTGTTTGGCTTCTTATTTAATGAAATAGATTTGACCATCATAATAAAAACTTTGCTCACAAACAAAATTTTGTTGAGTCAGGACCAAGAAAAATAAATACACATGCAAACCTTGCCTTTTGGACTATGTCAGACTACCTGAGAGGGAATTGAACCCACGACCTTTAAGACCAAAGGCGAAGTCCTACCGCTCAGCCATGCCGACGTGGCCATAAAAGGGTGGAGCCAGCAGTAATATCAGGCATAAAAGTTAAAAGCAAAGCAGGTGTTTAGAAATATTTATTTTGTTGAGTTTACTCCGGAATAGCGGGACCGTATCAGAACAAACATAGGCATAGGGTGCCTGTTCCAAGCAGCCACTACCCAGTTTACAAAGAACTTTCGTCAATTTAAACTAGCTTGCAACCACAGGAGTTTTGCTTACAATGAAAAATCAAATTTGTTGAAATCAACGTCATGAACAATGGAAAAGGTCAGAACTAATCAGATCTTAAACGACTCAATTCAAGAATGTTTTTCAAGTCCCTTCAACGTTTTATAAAGTGGCGCTGAATTCTTTCAGCGTTTTTTACGTCTCCAATAAGATGCGGGGACCACATTGGACTGGCATATATTATGTTGCACTACTCATGTACACACAGAAAAGGTGAGGAGATGTATAGATTAATGTAAACAACTGCCAGCTTCACATTTAAACAACTTAAAGGAGACGAATAGATGCTTTGTGGAACAGATACTCAAAGAGACACACTGCCTCTAACTCTTCCACTAAGCCTAAAGGCTAATGGAATTACACTTCATCCGTTGGTTGGTGTAACGACATGTCAGCTATTACTCAGCACCAATCGTGACCTTCTGCTATTACTTCGCTAACATTTCCCCTTTGGTTCTTTCTTTAACCACCCTCCCCAATCCTCCTTTCCCTACCCAAACCGTAACACCATTGTTCCATTTTCCTCAGCAGCCATCACACCCAACAACTCTTGTCCCAAAGCTCCCAATCCCCCAGGGTTCAATTTCCCATCATCACACAAAACTTAACCCAATCAGAAGGCTACCTTGACCACTTACTTGCGGCTCAAGTGGTCAAGTGCCAAAATACAAGAAGAAACTAACCAAAAGAACTGGAGTGTTTCCCTTTAGTGCAGGGGGAAAAAAAACAGAGCGAAGCAACACAACGTGCATGGTACTACCAGACTTTCTTCATCAGTCACAATAGAAAACGTGATGCAGACTTGATACCAGACATAAATGAACGTTCGTAAACTCATCGGAAAGCTCATGATGGCTCATGAAAGTAGTTCCTACACGAACGGTTCCTGTACCTGTGATGTCACGGGTGAAGCATCCAACTCACTGGCTCTGCAAGGCGGTATTTCCGCTAAACCCATAACTAACGATGCCGGACCTGCAGTTGTTTTTGATAGGATTATTTACTTAAATCCACCATAAAAATGAAAGAAGCTAAAAAGTCACTCCACTAGAAGTAATAAACTGTACTTAAAGGCAGGTATTTAACTTAACACAGCTTACCACAGTTCTGATAGTGAACATGCATTCTTCAACACTTCTTTCCTGACAATGGACACCATTTTGTTCATCGAGTACGTTCTAAAACTATTAAAGGATGACATCACGTTCATTGAAAGTTGTTGGTTTTGATGCAATCGGTCGCTGAGCTTAGAAAAATGCCTATTATGACGTTACATGGACAAAATCCGACACAAAATGAAAGGCTCCCAAATGACTGGGACCACTTGCCAGTATTTACTGCTGGTAACGAAGCACTGTACTATTTCGGTAATGACATATCTGAGGAGCTTAATTATTATCCTTTGCAGTGTATAACTGTGCGTTACTAGAACAGTATCAAACTTAAGCCTAATTGCGGTAGCTCTCCCCTCCCTTCCAGTGAGAGAAACTTCGGACCGACCGACTTCCCAGAATGGAGTTCTAGAGGGAAAAATAGTTAGCGCACTCGTTAAAAGTGATAACACAAACTTAAATGAACTGTCTAGTGACCGAAATGTAAAGACAGCCTATTCAAGTAGTGTAAAACTATAGAAATACCCACCACATTACTTTACTTCTAATTGGGAGCTAGGCAGAACCATAGATATTCTAGCATGGTTTATAAAAGCACCACTTTTACAAGACCTTTTCACGCAGACCCATATATCCAGAGTGCGGTGTTGGGGCTAATTTGGGATAAAATAACTCCCTCCTAACGGTTTGGATAGGTTACCTAGCAATGTTAAGTTGCACCTAACTTGAAAATTTTCAATAAAAGGGGGAAACCTACAAGAAAGCAACAAATGATTTGTACAGGGCTAATTTAATGTCAGCATCTATTATTAATCAGTCTTTATTACTTCGAACCAAAGAACTTCGGGAGCTTCATTTAGGCGGTTTTGGCACTTAAACGAAGCTGCCGTATCGGGTTAAGTTCGGTTTCCAATATCTTCTTCATGGCTGACTTGAAATCTCTATTAAACGATCAGTACTGTGATAAAAGGATGTAAGTACCACAAAACAAATGAGTAACAACTCACTACCAGTACAGCAGACCTATGATAGGCCTAAACGTCTCACGAATGTTTATTGCCCAAAATAAAACTAAACCTTTATCAGTATCCGTTAATAAAATCTTTATTACTACACAAGCACGGCTTCCACATTCACCAAATAGTGTGAGGGGACGCTTCATTTCGTTCTTTTGGCGCCAAAACACGGCCGCCACGTTAGGCCCAAGTTAGGCTTAAGCCACATTCTCTCCACGGTTGACTTGGGATTCCTTATTAAAAGGGAGTCCTCCCCAATTGGGGGCAGAGCCGATACGAGCCGAGTCTCGGGCAGCAAACGACGATGATGGCGCGCGCGTTCGTTCTGTTTGACGTTCCAGGGTCCAACCCGTTTTACGCCAAATTTTACGACATGCCATAAAACGATCCCAGCGACGACGACTTTTAATTCCCTTCCTCCCTCGCGGGCCTACCATGCCCCCTGGTGACAACGAATTGCCCCGCGTTTCAATATTGGCACTGCCTTGGGGTATTAAGGCCTCCCAAGACTGGCATGCTTTCCTTACCACTGACCAAATTACCAAGGCCACTATAGAACTGAAAGTTGCTCTCCACGCCCAACTACCTACAAGCTGCCGAACAAAAGCTTGTATCAGAGGAAAGGAAGAGATGTCATCGAGTTTAAACAGCGTAAAAGTCTGTTGTAAGTCCTTCGCTTGTAACGTCACCCTTTGCTGCTTGAGTGGAGTTGAATAGTGGCATTTCTTGCAGTAATGTAGTGCGAGGAAACCGACAAGTGAGGCATGGGTACCAAAGTTCTAAAGGGGCACAAGTTACAAAATATATAATAACAATAACTAGAAAGGATTCATCAGCAAGAGTCTCCAAGGTACCAAGATATGCCATGGACACTAACTTCATACCGACTCATTACTAGTTTCAGAACAAATAACTATTAAGTTTAAGATTCACCAGTGTCCACGAGATTTAAAGGTACAGTTCCGGTAAAAAAAAAAGCCTTCGTTATATGGAAGAAGTTGCAAGATTAATGTATGTGACTGAACGAAAATGTTGATATCTCGAAAACTACTGGACAGAATTGAATGAAACAAAAACTGGGTTGCTTATTACGCTATCAGCTATATTTCTATACGTATTACATGCAATGGTAAGCAGCCAAATATAATTGGCCAAGCGAGCAGCACGAGTTGATAACTAATAATATATCTTATAAATTACTGGATAGAATTGAATAAAACAAAAACTGGATTAAATTGTTATGATATATGCTATATTTCTATACGTATGACATGCAATATTCAGCAGAAAACTATGATATGGAATTCAGTCTTTGTTTCATGAAAATCCGTCCACTGGTTATCATCAGATATTATCAGATATCATGAGATATCATTAAGTTTTTCTCGCTCGGCCAATTATTTTCAGTCAGTTAACATAGTATTTAATACGGGTAGAAATACAGTAGACAGTCTAATAAGTAGTTCAGTTTTTGTTTCATGAAAATCGGTCCAGTAGTTTTCAAGATAACAGATTTTCTCCATGGTTGTTATTACGACCCTCGATATAACGAAAAAAGGCGTTTTTTTTTTACCGGAACTTTACATTCCTCCTGGTTGGCTTTCCTGTATTGCCGAGTTTTGCAACATTACTTCACACGTGTGTAATTGTTGCAAAAGCATTTATTGAAGTAATAGAGTGTGAAGAAACCCACAAGAGTGGCATGGATACCAAAGTTCTAAAGGGGCACAAGTTACAAAATATATAATATCAATAACTTGAAAGGATTCATCAGCAAGAGTCTCCAAGCCACCAAGATATGCCATGGACACTAACTTCACACCGACTCATTACTAGTTTCAGAACAAATAACTATTAACTAAGTTTAAGATTCACCAGTGTCCACGAGATTTAAAGGTACATTCCTCCCGGTTGGCTTTCCTGTATTGCCGAGTTTTGCAACATTACTTCAGATGTGTGTAACTGTTGCAAAAGCATTTATTGAAGCAATAGAGTGTGAAGAAACACCTAGATTCCTGTTTTTCCCCTCTTGAAAAACGGTTCTGCTACATTCACTCTAACCTGTGTGAATATTGCGTGGGTTATGTCACGCACGATACTTGAATATATATACAGAGAAGGTATGTCCTTTCAAGAATATCCAGAAATACTTGAGATATTCCAAGGTCAACAACCTTCACCAATATACATCACATGATTCAGAATTACGTTTTAAGATATACCAGAGATTCGAAGTTTTCAGAATCGCCAGATTTAATGGGTTGGGCTCCGACGCGTCACGCAACTCAAAACAAATAAGTTTTTAGATTTTCCCAATATTGTTTACATTCAAGAGTATCCAGAATCACCAAGATTTTTCGGTCAAACCTTTGATCAGCACAGTAACATGATTCAGATCAAATAAGACTAACATTCTCCAAAATCACCAAGATTAATCAGGGTAACATAGCTGATGGGCTTGCCAAAAACTAATCCAAAGATGATAGGCAATGTTCCACTTTCCAATTCTGGATCAAGGTTCTGAAAATGTGTTTTTAAGCATTATTTTGCCATAACTAAATTGAAGCAGCGAAACTCTTCCGATACCAATATTACGCAAATAATTCAAAGCATGTTGTGACCGAACCGTACCACATCACGGCAGGACAACCTTGAAAAAATAAAGCCATGATCCATGCACCATTTGATTTCACACCATTTGAATTGGCGGGGCCCACGTTTTCCTGATGCCATCCTCCTTAATTCTAGGTGCTCCTCGCAGTTACTGCCCACTTTCCTTCTCTCCTTCTTCCTCCTCTACCGTTTCCTCTTCCCAGTCACCATTGCAGTTTTCGTTTCGGTTTCGTGGCAGGGCACCGAAATGTAAACTGCAATGGTGTCTAGGAAAAGAAGGTAGAGAGGAAGAGAGGAAGTGGAAAGAGGGGAAGTGACCAGACAGAGTGCCTGGAATTAATCAGGATTTACTTGATTTACAGGATTTACTTGATTTCACATGTAATAACTAAAACGAACTGAGCCAAACTAAACCAAATCGCGCTGCCTGGTCACGCTTCCAAGCTGGTGTGGAAAATCGCAATCCAGTTCGGTAAGGCACGTACGCTGTACTTACGAATTGTGAAGTTAGAGTGCACAGTTTGGTATGACACGGTACTGCACGCATTACTGGACACATTCTTGGGGGTTTACAAGGTTTTCTTCCGGAAGACTTGAAGCATCCACTTTTCAAGAAGCAAAATAAAACTTCTTACCGGAACTTTTCAAAGTTATCTAGCAACAAACTCTGGGCATTATCAGCATCAGAATCGTTTATCTTACATCAATATTAAACCAAAATGGTAAAAAACCCACATCCGCCGCATTCCTACTTGCTTTCCGTTATTTACTATCTCTTGCTTTTCTGCGATTCTTTTTTATAAATTCTTTCTGGTTTAGTTTTTATCTTCCTTAACGCAATTTATGCATTTACTGCTGGCATTTAAAAAAAAAAAAACTACAGCTGGTATTTTTTTTTTTTTTTTGTATTAATAAAATATGGGCAAAATATAAACGTACCGGAAGATTGTTCCTATAATTACATCCGTTCCGTGCAAGAACAAACGGGGAAAAGTTGTAAAAGTCAAGAGGAAAATTAGATCAGCTTTCAAGTTTTAAATTTTTAATTATTTACCGCACCTATATGCAAACGGAGGGGGAGAAGACGGAGTAAACGAACCAAATCAAAAGAACTTTGCACGTCAGCAAAATAAGCCGGAAATTTGAGTCGGGACAGCAAATCGAATTTGTAACGTTGTATCCTGTAAAGTAGAACCAGTGGGGATACACATGGAAGCCAAATATTTTCCTTACCCTGACTTAAAGACGCCGACGTCATTCACGATGGATTGAGCTCAAATTTTAATATACCCTGAAATAGGATTCCCACCAAAATGTTGAAATAAATTTCCCTAAGTTTTCCACGTTTACCAGGGCAGTTGAGGTCAATTTCCAGGCGATTTCCAGGCTAATTTACTGTCATTTAATGAAGGCATTTTTCTTTCACACATTTAATACTAATTTATTTGTAGGGTTCACACAGTCAGTGCAAAAGAGTAGCCGGATTTCCAGTGCAACAGTGAAAAACAGTGCAACAGTGTTCAAATCAAAATGTAAAATAAGAGGTGCCAAACAATGATGCGGGGGGGGGGGGGGGCCCCGGGCGGTCCGAGACTAAACTATACCACACGCCATGGCTGTTTGCTGTGACGTGCATATCACGTGACTGGGCTAGTCCAATCAGACGGCCAAACAGCCGTTGTTCTCGTTCGTCATTGGCTAACTCGTGGTGACGTCACAGCAAACAGCCATTGCGCATGGTTTAAGCATGATACAAACAAAAATGAAAGTACCGGTTGGCGTCACGAACAGTTTAAAAAGAGCAGGGTAGGAAAACAAAAGTGACTCAAAAAGCTCTCTGTTTTAAACTCCATTTCCCGAAGCACAGCATCCATGTGCTCCTCCATCCTGGTATGACTAAATCGAGTTGCTAGAGGTTCACAGACAGAATCCTTATTTCCACATTGTCCTTCAAGATAGACCCAAACTTTTCACAGACATTCAGATCGGGAAAATTAAGGCCACTCTTCATTACCAAAGAAACACGGAACTTTTTGAGCCACTTTTGTCTTCCTACCCATCTCGCTTCAATCTGTTTGTGACGCCATTGGAGTGAACACTGAATATTTATCTTAAGGGTGCAAACCCACAATAAAATATGCTACCTATTGGTCAGTACCGCAGCTAGCTTTTTCCAAGGAGGGGTGCAAGGACAAAATGTTGGGGGCCCCTCCTCAACAAGTAAACAAATTTAGAGGCACTGTGATTTCAAACCCCAATCAAAATACACTTAAAATGAGCGCGGCTTATCTTGAGTTCACCGCAGAACAAACACAGATAATCGATTGTACGTTTCTGGCAGCAGAGTGCCTTGTTGATATCCAAGATGGTTACAAAAACAATGGTGGCCGTCGGTTAAAGCCGTCCCCTCCAGGAAGACGTAGTCGTTCGTAAAATACTTCCAGGACTCAAGATATGCCACGCATACAATAATTTTGTCTTATTTGGGCCCACACTGGTGAATTTTTGGGACCCCTGCCTCCTGGGCCCACCACCCCTAATTGCGGCACTGCTATAGGTACTTTCATTTTTTTCCTATTATGCTTAGTTTACTCTGGGGAGGGGGGGGGGAAAGAGGCTATCATTGGTAGCACCCTGTATACAGTACAATCTTAGCTAGTCACGTTGTTGAAAAGTATCGGTATTGATTGGGGGGTGCCTATTGGCAAGGTCAGGGCGTACCAGGATCAGTAAGTGGATGGCTCCAGGCAGGGTCTTGTCCGCCGAAGCTGGGTCACCTAGTATTGTGACCTAGTATTGTATTGTATTTTACTGGTTGTTGGATGGCTTACTTGGTCGGACTTTGTGGAGAGACCCATACCATGAGACCTCTGTACTCGCCTAATGGTCGCCATGCTGTAGTTCGTTGCTGGTTCATACGGCAGGGGATCTCACCGGGAAGAACGGCTTAGTCCACGTCACGTCTGCAGGAGGGAGGTCCGCTGAATGTCATCCATGTCAGCGCGGTTAACAATCTTAGCTTTGTTTTCTGTCGGTAGATGGCATTGCTCCTAGGGCAGCTGTCCAACGTTCATTGTTGCCGTGGTATAGCCTTACCTACCTAGTTGGCTCTGGTTCGGTCTGGCTAAGATGATGTGGCAAGCACGTCATCAAAGGGCCAGTAGAAAAACCAATCATCACAATTTCCGTTATTTTCTGGCTCGAACTCCGGAGCTTGTTCTCCTTTTACCAAACTTTTCCTGATTCCAAATTAGGTCCAAAACTGAACCAGTTATCTACGCGACCTTTAGTTTGATTACAATTACTTATGACTAAAAAAATTATCCGCCAAAATATTCTGAAAACATACGTTATTAAAATGATAATAACGAGTATACAGGCTTAATTTCAAATAGGTCAAATTTTCTGCGTTAGAACTGTTCAAATGACGAGTTTTGTCACAGGTGAAACACGAAGTTTCGTTTTCATCTCACCTTCGGTATTCTCCTCCAAAAAAACTACATCACTACATAAATGCTAACCTATTTCCACTGCATTTAAGACGTAAATATAAAACTGCCTGAGTTGGGTTTTAAACCCTCTACTTCTCAGACATTCCCGAAGCCCATCACTCAGCCACGTTAGTATGAATAAGAAAACTGAACAATCCCCAATGATATCAATATCGTTTATGTAAATAAACAGTAACGGACCTAGTACTGAACCTTGTGGAACACCATTCTCTTTCAGAAAATCTAAGTTCTATTTGTTGTTTTGACTTTTCGGGTTTAGCTCCCTACTTAGGTAGTCTAACATTTAAGTCCAAAAGGCAACGGAGATACGAACCACTAACTGATGAAACTGGTAATAAAAAAATAGTGAAGTTACTTTGCGTAGAAATTACTTCTTGTTCCACTCTTGAGACACCTTGAAAACCAGTCAAATTACATCTTTTTTTTACTTAGTCCCACCCCTACAATAAAGTTGCATCCATTTAGATAGACCCCGAACATCCAGACAGTACAATCTAGGGAGCCAGTGACTTCACCGAAGCTACAACTACCCCGTAAATTTCCTAATAAAAGAAATGTATCATCAAATCTACAATCGTCGTGACACTATCCAGACAGACAGCTCAAGACATGGACAATCTCACCAATCCTCTCTCAGAGCCGCGAAAATCCAATCCACTAAAGTAGCCGAATCGTAAAAACTTTGACGATGCGAGGAGGAGGACGATGGAGAAAAAGCCGTAACTGCGCATGTGCGTTACCTCGGGACAGATCTCTCGCTCTCTCTCTCTTTCAAGCCATTTCCGTTTCCGGGACAGAAAGCTCCTTTCCTGATGTTCCACGTTCGTATCAGTTCCTTTGCCGTCTTGTTTTTACGACGATTGGCAAATGAGCGAGTAAAATCGGCTACCGAAGCATTTATAGACTTTGTTCGCCCCCCCCCCCCCCCCCCACCTCCCCACCTTTCACCCCACAGCCATCCTCAACCTAATACGTGAGGGTCACGTGCAAACGCTCCCTACAAAGAAGTGTGAAAACCGGATTGGATTGGACTCAAAAAGTGTCAAACGAATTTTCGCGGAATTTGATAATTCGGTGTAAAAAAAACTCCTATACATTCTGAAGTTCAGTTAATATTCGTAAAACAAGTTTGGAAAATAAATGGGGCCTTTATTTTCAGGTTTAATATAAAGCTAAGAATTATTACTTTTCACGGCAAAAAATGTCACGGGGAAAGCGTAATTTCCAATGTTTTGCCATTACAAACAAGCATGGGCCAAGAACAGAGTCCTGTGGAACACCACACGGCGATGCACTGTGCAACACCATTTGCTGAAGCTGGGGGGGGGGGGTGCAAGGATATAAACTTCAGGCACCACGCATATAACAGACAAAAATAATAATAAAAATTAAATTAAAATAATAATAATAATAATAATAACAAATAAATTGCGAAAAACTTGATTAAACAAAAGCGAACTTTACAACTCAGCCTGCGTAAATCGTTTTGCCGGAAAGGCATGAGAGATTAAAAACCGCCAACCAGCAGTTTTTTGTGCTTCAATATTGGCTTTTGGGTTTACAAATACAAAAACTTAATTAAACTCTATTCCAGGATCCAGTTGGCAAACACCGAACTTTAAACAAAACCTTTTTTACAACCACGATCGATATTTAAAAAAAGTTATCTGCAATGAGCCGTCTCAAAGAATGATACCACTCAGTAGAACTAATAAACTTACCATCATTTCTGGAAGTAGTATTTCTTCACATGACATTTGGCTAGCCAACCGGAAATGGCATCTAGCGGGTATAGCTGAGATACAAAATGGCCGACAGTCGACAGTGCTCGTGGACCGGATCAAATAATAGTACCACTTATAGGGCGACTAAATCTACCACCAATGATTTCTGAGAAATACCACTTCTCCATATGATTTTTAGCCATGATGTCAAACCGGAACTAGTAGCTGATGGGCGTGGCTACGATTAAAAATGGCCGACATTGCACTTTCTTTGAACTATATTCTATATCTTCTAAACTAGCTGCGTTTTTGACTACAGGCAAGCGGTAGGTTATTAAGCATAAATAAACGTAAAATTTGTTTGTAAGTTAAGGTTAAAGGTCAAAATGTAAATATTCTGCAATTACGTTCAGCCGACGAAGAACACGTATATTGAAGAAAAAAAAAAGTAAATTGCCCACAAACGAATATGTATTCAAGGTTCCTGTTGAACAAAATCTAACCTCTTAAAAATTATCAGAAAAGAATTACTACGGTAATGCAATGCACATCCAATTCCCATATCCCAATAGACGTTTTTTTGTGTGATTATTATTATTATTATTTTTTTTTTTTCGCTTGGTTGGTACGGTTGCTTGGTTGTTACGGAAAATTAGCGTAATAAATCTAATACTCACGGTATCTACTCCAACCAAAATTAAAAAAAAAAAAACATCATTCATTTTGCAGGATTATCATGACTGGAACACATACATAAATCATGAATTAAAAAAAAAAAAAAATGAGTTACGAAAATAGAAAAAACAAAACAGGCGTACCCAAACAAAATCTTACTGTAACGGACAGCCCATTTTTTTTCCATCTATAGGCCTACATTAAAACAATATACAACGTTATACATAAAAACAATAGGCCAAAATTTATTTTTTAAATTTTTATCTGCTTAGCCAATGATTGTTAAAAAAAAATTCACGTGTTGCTGGAAAAAATCATCGTTCGTTTGGAAAAGTAATCATGACTTTTGCAGGATAACCATGACTAAAAAAAAAAACAAGACCTTTTAAGGAATAACCCGGCAAATAAGCTTGATAGCACACACCGTTTACTTTCAGGATTTCTAAATTCGAGTTAACGAAAATAACCCCCAACCCCCTCCCTAAAACCCTTCTTCAGGGGCCCAATCCCCCTCCCCACCCACCGAACCTCCTCCCCAAAACCCACAACTTTTACGATACCGGGAATTGTAAACGTTTGCTTCCGAACAAAGACGCGTCTTACGACGTTAAAGCACGGTCGTAAAAACCCATGTACGAGTCGTATTCTTACGATTGCAGTTACGCGTTTGCCGTACAGACGTAAAGTCGTTATTGACTCGCACGATCTCAGTCATCCAAAAATCTTGAAACAGACCTACTCTTAAAACATTTAACGCCCGTGTGCGTTTATCCACCCGTGTTTGTGTTCGGATCTGGATTGCTGCACACTTAAAAACCACCACCGCCACACGAAAATTCGTTACGAGGTGATTAAGTTTATCAGGGGGCAATAATTACGTCACTCTTCTCCGTTTTACCGCTAGTAGCGCGGGCATCGCTAAGTGATAAACTTTCTGGTTGGATCTCTGACCGCAAAATGTTTTCACCCTTTTAACTGTATATTTTGCATGTCGGTGAAATTTTAAAAAAGATAAGATTGTGAACTATAAATGGAGGCAGCGCCAGAGGGGGAAAAAGATGGAGCCGATTTAAGCTAACCAGACATAAACTGAACATAAATTTAAATAATTGTTAAAGAGACAATGACGGAGACAGGGCAAGCGGGTTGATGTATAAATTTGGTTAAAGTTGCAGTAACGTGGCCTTGCCGTGTGTGATTGATAACACGGTGAACGATACCTAAACAATAGCGTTGTATTACGATAACGGTTGCCATGGTTTTGGTACGCGGTGACGCTGCCAACACGCGATATTTTCATCTCTATTTGAAAATACTCAGCTCTAAGAAAAATATATTTTACTTAAAAG
>JAHWFP010201512.1:0-23715 GCA_023313725.1 Lithobius niger | reverse complement strand
TGCCTTAGTTCAAGAGGAGTGGAAGAATACTATGTTTTTAAGAGTACCCTGCCGATATAATGATATAATGATTTGTTTTTAAGAGTACCCTGCCGACAACCAGTTAAATAACTAAAAGTTAAATGAGATTGCAACCCAAAAACACGTCGTTGCGGAACCAGTTTTTTTTAATACTGGATTATGTAGGTTATTTTGGCAAAAATATAGGTTTAGAATTAAAATATAGGTTTTTTATACGTTGGATGCGACCCCTGCCGGAATTTCTATTTTTTCTGCGGGATAAAGAATTTGGGGCGTCAGACGAATGTATAACTGAAAAATCATCGAAACGGAATATCGTATATCTAGCGGAGTCGCTCGCTTCGCTCCTCCTTCCGCGTCGGGGGGGGGCCCCCCCCCCCCCGCGTGTAATTTGCCGTTCGGTCGGTAGTTGGCATCGTACGTTCGCGCTGCTGGCCGTTGCATTCCGGGCGCAGCTACTATCTCAGCGGGGCTTGGCTGCTACTCTTATAATCTGCCGTTCCGTCGGTAGATGGCGGAGATGTCATCGTATGTCCTGCTTGCTGCTGCCGGCTGCTGCAGGTGGCTGCGTTGCGGAAGTTGTGTAATTATATATATAGATGGATTAACGACTAACTGAACAATAATATACCTGCGGTTTCTGATGCTATGTGTTTATAATAGCCGCAGCGAGCGCGGTAGCGCGAGCGAGGCAGGGACATTAGACGATTTTCCGTTACACGAATTTCGTGTTAGATGAGTTTCCGTTATACTGTATACGTACGTCCAATTATGCGATTTTCCAGTTAGACGATTTAGAATTTAAGGGAGGAGGCATGCCTCTTTAAGAAACGTTCCTGAAACCCAAGAGTGAAATCTTGCAGAAAAGAAAATAAATTTTTTTCTAATTTGACGAAAGTTCCACAATGAAGGTTGACGAGGAGAAGCAGCTTTAAGGGGATTTGCAACGAAGAAGGCACGTTCATCCAATAGAAATAAATCATTAATTCGACGGTGCAAATGGAAGACGAATGCAATTTGCAGTTTATTCAACGACAAGACAAGACAGACATGGCAGACAGACAGACAGACAGACAATCCCGAAAATGACGGATGACGATTTTCAGGAAGCTATCGAGAGAATCTTGACTACAAAAAAAAAAAGCGACATTTGGCCCTCACTGGAAACCTTAACCTCGGTATCCAGCAGGGTTGTAGGTCGATGTGGGTTTCTACTGATTCGATACCGATGTCGGGATATACCGATGATCCAACCGATAATGGACTGCAGTGACGCAGCCAGGAATTTTGTTTTGGGGAGAAACAACTTAAAACGAAATAAAATTCATAATTGGAGGGAGGGGGTCTAAGGAGGAGGGCGGGGGCTCGATGCCCTGAAAAAAAAAACTCAGTTTTAGAAGTTTTCAGCAGTTTTCAGAAGATTTCAGCAGTTTCCAGCAAGTTTCAGCAGTTTTTAACCGTTTTCAGCATTTTCAGTAGTCTTCAGCAGTTTTCAGTAGTTTCAGCAGTTTTCAGCAATTTTCAGCAGTTTTCAGTAGTCTTTAGCCGTTTTCAGCAGTTTTAGCAATTTTCAGTAGTTTCAGCAGTTTTCAGTAGTCTTTAGCCGTTTTCAGCAGTTTTAGCAATTTTCAGTAGTTTCAGCAGTTTTCAGTAGTCTTTAGCAATTTTCAGCAGTTTCAGCAATTTCCAGTAGTTTCATCAGTTTTCAGTATCTTTAGCCGTTTTCAGCAGTTTCAGCAATTTTCAGCAGTCTTCAGCCGTTTTCAGCAGTTTTAGCAGTTTTCAGTAGCTACAACCTTTAAACGTTTAATTTTCTGAAACTTCTCAATTGCAATAAAAGTCTTTTGTCTAATTTCTCAAGCTTTACTCGTTAACTTCGGGTCTTTGGGGGGGGGGGGGTAATCCCACCCCCTCCCCCGTGCCCCCCTTGGCTGTGATAAGTCACTTGAACTGTCTGCCTTATATCTACCGACTTTGAAATAAATCCGACAATGTTTTTTGACTCCCTACACTGATAACTTCAATTTCGAGTATTCCAAGTTCTTTTAGCTCCTCGGTTGATACGAAGACATTCTTTGAAATTTGTTCGATGCTGACGTACAGTGACGTCCAAAATTCTAGGTCCATTCGGAAATTTGAGGACTAGTTTTTTTGTGGCTTTTCGTGATATTATGTTGTGGCTTTTTTGGTTGAAATCGTGTCTGCATTCCTATCAATTGTTAGGGCCCCTCAAAAGCCAGAGCCTGCGCTTCAGCTGAACACCGAGGGGGTACCGACTTCATAAACCCGGTGCTCACTTGGTGTGAAATCAGGATTTAATCCATGAAAATCCGGAACAAATCCTACAAATCAAGAAGTAAATCCACGAAGTCCGGATTTAAATAATTAAGAAAACACTCGTAAAATCCGGAAAAATCAAGACCTTAATTCACAGAATCCAAACTAACTTTAAAAAATACGACTAAAATCCGAAACAAATCCTACAAATCAAGAAGTAAATCCACGAAGTCCGGATTTAAATTAATAACACACTAGAAAAAACCCGGAAAAATCAAGACTTTAATCCACAGAATCCAAACTCTAAAAAATACGACTAAAATCCGAAATAAATCCGACCAGGTTTGGTATGAAAATGGAAACAAAAATGAAAGAAAGAACCTGTATCTTTAAATCCAGTTTAAATTTAACAAATCCGGATTAAATTCACATAAATCCGCCAAATACGCCAAAAGAAAAACCACTTAAATTCAAAAAAATCCAACTTATACCCAATAAATCCGACCAAATACGATCAAGTTTGGTACAAAACTGAGAGCAAAAATGAAATAACGGGGCTTTGAAATCCAGTTTAAATCCAACAAATCCGGATCACATACATTGGACAAATTCGAAATCCGGTGTACGCTTTTTCACAAGTCGGTACCCTCTCGCAATACACCCTTTTGCAGTTCTATTTCTTACCCCGAAATGGTTGGCTGCCGCCCCCCCCCCCCAAAGTATGGGCTTTGTCAAGGCTGCACCCCCCTCTCCCGCTTTGGTCAGCCCCGCATATTGACATTTCGGTATACGAAGCGGTTACAACAACCAAACTATTACTTTCCTAGAGGTTTTTTTTCTTTGAGAGTTGATGCATGTATGTTCTTTTTCTCATCATTTTCGTTAATATTTTCATTTTTTTTTTAAATCTTGATTCTGACACTAGGCCAAGTTTTTGTTTTCGCTATCTTTTAATTTCCTTTACACCATACTGCCTTGGCACCATGAGCGAGCATCGTACGGCTAAACGACAGATTATGAGACAGCTAAAAGCACAAATTTGTTTAAAAAAAACACTATCTTACGACTGAAGCCTGACAGACATTGTTCCGCTGAAACGGTTTCCATCACTACCATTTCGGCACAATGAGTTTGTTCTGCACAATAGGTAAGTTTTTTTTTCCACGTTTGCGTTTTAACGTACAGTGATGTCAACACGAAAAACAACAGAAGCATGATTTTCCAGGGTTATTCCAGGACTTCAGTCTATTTTCAAGTTTATCAAGCACCTTTCCAGGCCTGGATATTTCTGGATATTTGCCGGGAAAATACCCCCTGAAATGGCCGCCGCGAGCGCGGCAGCTCGAGGGAGTTACGGCCATTACGTAGCCAATCACAGGAGTACCACCTTTTTTTTTTGAAGGGGATATCTTTTCAGAGGGATATTTTTTCCGAGGGTATTTTCTGCCGTTTTTTTTCTGGGGGTATTTTTTTCGGCATAGTTGACCATGGCGACAGTAGTAGACGTTTATGTGGCGTGTGGGGGAATAACTAGAAAGAAGTTGACTTAAAGAATGGAGCCATGTATTCATCTGGGATTTTAAGTGGTATAGTAATGCGCATGCACTATCAAGAGGCGTGGGGGTAGTGACAGAAATACCACCACCACTTGACAAGAATGTTATTTTTTAGTGTGATGCAGACTATTTTGGGGATGGGGGAAAAGCGTGTTTTCTCCCCTTCCCCCCATGGCAGAAGAGCTGCTCCTCTTTTTTTTCCCTGTGGGCACACCTCTGTCAAATATTGCAACATACAAGTTTCAATGACTCGGAATTTCCGAAAAATCCGATGTCGATCCAGTGTTTACGGCTGGCTATCCACAAGCAGGGCGTTATCCCAGAAAGTTGATCCGTTGTTTCGGGTTTTGGGTTACAGCGCTTGCCAATCTCTGTCTAGCTAGACACTCCGGGCAAACGGCAGCGACAAAAGGCAATGCAGCGGCTGAAGTCAGAACTAGGAATAATTGGGTGAGTCGGAAGCCACCGTTTCACGACGAAGAACAATTTCACAGAATTTCAGGCACAACCTTAAAGACGACCTCCCTGACGACCAAGCACAAAAAATACATACTCGCTTTTCGAATTTTACGGAGATTTTGTGGCTTTGAGCACCGTTAATTCCCACAACGTTAACCTGGAAAATCTCAGTACACATTGTACTTGACAGCAAAATGGTTTCCTTTCAGAGAAATATTAAGGCCACTAAAAGTTAATCAAGTGGTTCTCAGGAACACACGCATGGGTTTTTTTTTCTTAGCGCATGTCATTGTCATTGTCAATGTCACTGTCATTGTCGTTGTCATTGTCATTGTCAATGTCTTATGACATTGTCTAAAAAAAAAGTACTGATCACGCATCAGCACTTTCACCAAACATTACCTGGAGCCGATGAGCTCCATTCACATGATCGCTTAGAAATTAATGTCACAACTAATAATTTGGATCTAAAAAACGACTTTTATCAAATATGCAACTTTGGCGCGCTGATCCTGACACTAAAACATAGATATTGTACTCCACAACGAAAAGTATGCTACTGGTTTCGTTTTGTTTGGTCTAAATAAAAAACCATCGCCCGCATCTCAAAAATCAGGAATAAAACCTAAAAAAAAAAATACGCCGCCCGTTCGCATCAATTTTTTTAGCACCACTCCCGAGAACCACTTAATTAATTTTTAACGGCCTAATAGTCTTAATAATAATTATAATAATGCTTTACCACGCAATGTACAGAAGGAAGACGGAAGGGGGGGGGGGGGGGTTGAGCCACTAATACCGTTCCAAATAATTTGAGAAGGGGTATTCGGACAGGGACGGGACGTTTAAGAAAACCGTTAACAAGTTCGCGATCCAACTGCTCACCGTATCCGCGTTAACAGTCTCATTACTCAGGGCATTCCAAAATTTAACCACACGCACCGAGAAAAAGTGTTTTCGACAATCGCGATGTGCACTGGGAACAGTCAGTTTCCATTGACGTCCACGAGTTCGGTCAATACTCGGCACAAGATCGAAAAAATGACAAATGGGCGGCAGTATGCTGGCGTAGAATCGAATCTGGTAGACAAGGATTAGGTCGAACTTAAACCTACGCAGCTCGAGGAGTTCAAGTCCAAGTTGGCTAGGCGATCCATACGTGGAACATCACGGAGGCCAGGTAGTCTCTTCGCGAAGCGCCGCTGAACAGCTTACTATAGAGTCAATGTCACCCAAAAGGTACGGCGACCAGACCAGAGCAGCATATACCCATTAGACGTTCCATATGTGCATTCTTGGGAATCAGGGTTGGAGCCAACATCAACTTAGTTTTTACTTTGTAGGCCAAGACTCTGATCACTAAGCTACTGCTGCTGCTCACGTTCCTTGGGGTCCTCTTACAAAGCTCGCTTTGCACACGGGTCCCTAAGGGTGCGTTGATACAATAAATCGCAACGTACATTTTCTCGCTCACTAGTTTTTATGTAGTTTATATAGGTTGCTTCTCGTCTTTGCATGTAGTTGTCGTTAGCGGATGGTTGTCTACACCTTGCAATCATGGCAACGATTTGCACGGAGAGCCTTTCCTCGTGGCTCGCGACACCAAGTATGACAGGTGCGGAATGATGGCGTCGATTTATGTCGACAAGAAAAAAATCCTTATCGCAGTACGAAACAACGGACTGATTTCTGAATGCCACCATTCGACGATTTGTTTTCGATTCTATGAACCCGAAATGGCCGCCATGTTGAATTGAATATTCCCCGTGAAATGCTATATTTTTTTCCATCGTTTAATCACCGCCTGAAGCTGTTCGTTGCACGAGGATGGGAAAATTTTGGAAATAGCGAGAAATGACAACAACAAATAACAATGTTTAAATTCATTGTTGTTCTTTGTTATTTATCTTTAAGGTTAATTATTGCGAGATGGCATTGTTGAATAAATCTAAAATATCGGCACGTTTGGCACCCCTGGGAAGGAGTGCGCATTTTTGTTGGTAGAGGGACACACCAAACACTCGCATTTCCTAATCGGATAAACACGCTGATTTTTACAGTCAATTTTTTGGTTTTATCAGTGGTTTACTATTCACGAATCTTGAAAATGACGGAAAATTTGGCGTGATTCACATATTTTTCACATACATATAATTCACACATAATTGTAAAGGTTCGCGAGTGGCAAACAACCCGCCCCACTATAAATGGCAGCCACTCAAATCTTTACGCCCTTGTCTTGTACGGTCTAACAAATTGGCTTGTCTTGGCTGCTATTTCAGTTTCTAACAGCAGCCATTCAAATCTAATATAATAATATAATAATAATATTTGTTGCGATAGCAACGGGTCAGGCAAGGACTGAGGAGTCACTGACAGCCAACCGCAATTAAAAGGAAATACAGTGTACAATATACGGCCAAGGAATGGATGATGGTAAGAGGTTTGAGGACATGAATGCCTTACCACCAAGGTTAGACCTGCCAGGGACTCAAAGGCCCCCGATGGCATCGCCAAACGTGCAGGACATGGGATGGGTGAGGAAAATGTTAAAAGGCCCAAAATGATGCTGTATAAATAAAAAGTATAAACAATGCTAAAAAATTGTATGCTACGGTGAATACTAAAAACTAAAAACTAAAGCACCCCCATAGTGGGATTTGTCAACACTTAAAAAAAATAATAATTAAAAAAATATATACAATAAAAGCCAACCTGAAAAAACAGGGTGGTGGGACAACCGCAAGTGGCCTACATGCCATTAAAAATTTAAAAAAAATGATATATCTTAAGAAGACACAACACAGTTCTCAAAGGGGAGGGGGGGGGGGGGGGGCGGTTTTGCCGGTGATGAAAAAAAAACCATTAGGTGTCTGGGAGTAGAGGACGTTTCAGAAAAACGTGAAGCAGCTCCTCGTCAAGCAACCTACGAAAGGTCGAAACTGACAGTGCAGACACAGTCTTTACACTGAGTATGTTCCAAATAGGAACCACTCGAATCGAGAAGAAATGCCGGCGACAGTCAAGTTTTGAGATGCAGGTATGGCCATCTTCCACTCGTGACCGCGTGTACAAATAAGGCGTTGTGCAGGATCGAAAAACGGAAGGTCAATGCCGATTAAATTGTGAAGTATTTTGTATGTAAGTACGAGGTCGGCTTTTATACGTCGCAGTTCAAGCAACTCCAGACCCAATATTACAAGTCTTTCACGGTAAACAATTTCCCGGAATCCAGGGAGATATTTTGTATAACGGCGCTGGACTTTCTCCAAGAGGTCAATATCTTTGGCCAGGTAAGGGGACCATACAGGTGTAGCATATTCCAAGATAGGACGCACAAACACCTTGAAAGCCCAAATCCTGGTGGCAACACACCCAGATAAAAAACATCTATTTACAATCATGGAGTGGCGGAATGCCGCAGTGGTAACTTTCTGGCAGTGTAGGGACGGTTTTAAGTTCTTAGTGAACCAAATTCCTAGGTCCCTAACCTCTTCAGTTTGGGGTAGGGTCTCCTGATCAAGGAAGTACTGGGGGCACTTATTTGCAGTTCCCACATGAAATGAGCAACATTTGTGGTTCGAGATTGGCAGCTGCCACCTTCGGGACCATGCAACAACGCCGTGAATCTGGGCATCCAATTCTGGTGACGGGACAGAAGATAAATATTCGGCTCCGATCTTCAGGTCGTCTGCGAACTTCCATCCGAAGGTAGAAGCATCTCCTATCCTAAGATCATTTATGCATATCACAAAAAAGGATGGGTCCGAGGACTGAACCCTGCGGTACACCACAGGGGACAGGTTTCCATTGTCAGCACACATCCTCAACCATCACCCTCTGTGTGCGCTCCACTTGGGTATATTGTAGATTCTTAAACGTAGCCGATCACATCTTTTTTGTGCAGAATTGCAGATTTTGACAGCAGCTGCTGAAATCTCTATTGTCAGTTATGTTGAATACTAATAATAGCCATATAAATATTATGCTACAGCATCCAATCATGTCTGCATTCAGCCGTACTGTAACTTAACAGCAGCCAGCCAAATCTCTTTTCGGTTGACCTAAAAAACATTCTAGCAAAAGCCATGCAAATCAGTATAAGGTTGTGTTGTGCCGTCAAACGGAAGCAACACGACATCTATCAAATCACAAGTTGGCTCTTCGTAATCTTTATTTACACCTTAAAGGGACATGCATCCATGTTGGCTTTCCACATGACTCAGTTTTGCAACATTAGTTCAAACGTATATGCAAATGTTGCCAACAGTCATTTTCTTGTTTTTTTCTTTCGTGCGAGATGATTTTGCGGCATTAACTCTAACCTGTGTAAATGTTGCAAATGCTATTCTCAACGGGTCGCACGACATACCGGAAGGATTTATGTCCCTTTAATTTTTTCGTAATAAAGTATTTTTTTCACACGCCTAAAATGGATCTTCTTCTCACCTTCAGTCAGTAGGATGTGGCGCTTTTGTGGCGGTTAGGGTTAAGCGGTTCTATTCCTTTCCGTCGCGTTCCTTTGGTCAGCCCCCAACAGGAAGAGGCTATTCTCCGGACAAGCATGGCCGACGGACGTAACCGGCTAAAATACGGTCGCCATATTTTGGACGACCCGCCACCTGGGTCACGTGATGTATGGGGGTCGGGGAAGAGAAGCGTGCGCAACGCGCGAGTGGTCTCCACTTTGAAGCTGATAGGGCAGAGGGAAATGGACTAAATTTCGTTACGACATAGAAATATTCCCTGAATAAAATAATCCAGGGTTAAAGAAGCGGAAATCAGCTGAAAATATTAGCATTAAACAAAGAAAAACAGTAGAGTCAACACTGAAGAGCTAAGAATGATAAGCGGTATAGCAATTATGAGGAAAAATGCAATTGCCATCGTGAGCCGGGAATTCGAGTCCCATGTGAGTCCTGGAATTCAAGTGCCATTGTGAGTCTGGGAATTCAAGTGCCATTGTGAGTCTGGGAAATCAAGTGCCATTGTGAGTCCGTGAATTCAAGTGCCATTGTGAATCCGGGAACTCAAGTGCCATTGTGAGACCGGGAGTTCAAGTGCCATTGTGAGTCTGGGAAATCAAGTGCCATTGTGAGTCCAGGAATTCAAGTGCCATCCTGAATCCGGGAATTCAATCCGGGTCTTTCGCACTCGACCCTTGATTGTTGAAAATTATTTTTTAGTAACTGAGTGGTTAATGTTTGGAATAAATTGCCCGGTGATGTCGTTAATGTCATTAGTCTGACTGTATTCAAGACTAGACCGGAAGCATTGAATCTTTCCAAATTTTTACTGAAATTGTAATTTGATGTTGCTTTGACATATGCCTGGGGACCGAATGAGTTTTTGTTTTTTAAACATTTTAAGCGCTTTAAGCATTTTTAAGAATTTTTAGCATTTTAAGCATCTTAAGTGTTTAAGTATTTTTAGCATTTTAAACATTTTTAGGCATTTTACGAGTTATTATGTTTTACTTGCAATTGTGGGCAGTTCAAGCATTTTTTAAATATTCATACACATTTTAAGTGTTATTACGTTTTACTTGTAATTGCGGGCACATTTAGCAACATTTAAGCATTTTTAAGTGTTATGTTTTACTTGCAATAATAGCAAACGTAAGCAGATTCGTCCCTGTTCGTTCCCTCCTGTGTCTCTTTTTCCATGGGATAAAATGTTATTATTGTTATTATTATAAAGCTGCTAACTTGCCATATGAATGACGTCAGTGTGCGACAAACTGAAGCCGGGGGTGTCTCAACTCCAAACTTGGATTACAACGCGGTTAAAGAAACGGACAATCGGCTGTAAACATCTACATAATTAAAATCATATGATGTGCGTGCGTGCGTGCTTGTAGCTCTACTCCTCCGGAACCAAAGCACCTACAAAGATGGGAGTAGGACCAAACGAAAGATAATTAAATTGCGCACAGTACAGGCCTATTTTCATAGCTGTACCTTGATATTGTCAACCTCAAATATGCGAAAACCCCTGAAAAATAACGTTTTTTTAAACCCTCTTCATGTATGTTCATGACGTCATAGTTTGTTCATGAAAACCTCCACGAGCGAAGAGCGATGATCTCTCAAAAAGTGAAGTGATAAGACGCCCATGGAAAAATCTGTACTCAGCAGGATGTAAAGATCAATATTTTTAAAATAAGTAAAACAAGAAAACCCATATAAAGTGTATACTAACACAAATTACAAGTGATGTGTGGTTCTTGGTGGTTACATTGATTCAGTCACGCTTCTGAGGAAATATTTGCGCTGATTGAGTGAGCGAAGCGAAGCGTTTGTCATCAGAAACAGCGCTTTTCTGATAAATTGCCTGATCTTTTTGCTTCGAAAGATACAAATGTTGGAATGATTTATGGTTACCATTTGTTTATACAGTGAAGCCTTCCGAAAAACGCGTATTGCACTCTGACCATTTGCTTGATCATTTTAGACGTGGAATGTCTGTCAACAGGACAAGAGTTACAGGATGAAAGCTCCTCGAGCGTAGCGAGATGACGTGGAATGAGCGAGCGAAGCGAGCGACTCCGCTAGTTAGTATTAAACGAAGAAAAACAATGGCGCCAACATTGTGAAAAGTCAAGAAGGACAAGTGAGCAACAATTATAATAAAAAAAAATTTACATGCCTTCATTAAGTCCGGGATATTGTACCTGTGTCTTTGGATTGAGCCTCCATGCAATTTTGGAGTCCTCATTCATACGGCAAGTCAGCAACAATTATGATAGTGTTCAGTAAGCATTGAAGTCTAATGTGTTGGAGGTCCACATTCAAAGACTCTGGTTCAGTTTCTGGAGTCACCACAGCACTCCAGAATTACAGGCACGTGAATTTTTTCGTTGTAATTGTGCTCGCTTGCCTTTCTCAGATGTTAAAATGTTGGCTCCACACTGGATAATCAGTTGTGATCAAGCTATACACAGGAGTGTTGCTAAACAGAACAGCCACGAAACTTGGGGAGCAGCAGGTGTAATGAGGGTATGAGGGGCTACTGAATGAACAAGAGATTGATAAGGTCATCTATCTATACCACACCTTCGCAACAACGGACAGTTTTTATGAACGCCATCCAAGGAGGAAATGAATGGGCCAAGAGAATGAACTGAGCGAGGACACATACTTCGTCGAAATTGGATATTGTTTGTCTGTGTATTTGTCTGTTTGGAACTCGAATAACGTTTGATATTTTGTTTTCATTGGTTGAAATTTCATGACCTACAAGGCTAGTGGCCCAAGCACTACACAAGCAACACAACATCACTGACCATGATCGTATTGAGATTTCTTTTACTGTGAAGAAGGCAGAAAATAATTACAAATGATAAAAAAAAATATACTACAACATCCAATTTCACACGTTTTTAAACAGTGCGGTCGCTTCTTTTATCATTTATATACAACAAATGGCACGTGAGGTGGCAGGGCTATCCAGATGCCCGCGTAAAAATCGGCGTTAGATTCGTTCACTGTTTGTTTGCAGTGTTTGCTTCAGTTTCCAATTGCTTCATATTCAGGAATTGCTGTGAAAGATGGAAATGAGAAAAAGAAAATGAACTAATATATTATAACCTTGCAATTGTGATCCTCAGAACTCGTCAGATCCTCAGAATATGTCTAATTAAAAGTTGTCTTCAGTGTAAGTTCAGGATGAAACAAATTATTTTAAAAAAAAGAATAAACAATAAAACTGCACAAGTCTTGAACAGCTCTGCTGCTCATGATGTAGAGGAGTTACATTTTTAAATAAATCGATAGAATTAGCCGAGATTTTAACCAACAACACATACAGCCTCCCCGCCATCCTAACCCGATACTTCCATACAGGCGACTCGAGTTCTCCAATGAGAGTTCTTGGTAAAGCTTGCTACATAAAAGCTTGTAACTAGCTCGCACTTTGGTCGGCCTAGCTCGTACGCGGGTCACGTGATATATGGAGGCGGGGTTCAGACAAAGGGTAACACGTGCGTTGCCCACTTGAAGGGAATCCTGCTCAATGAAAAGAATGATCAAAAGTTTTGCCTTTATTGTTATACAACCCTATAAACTGATCCAAGGGTTGGTTCTACGAGTTAAAAGCACACATAGAAAAAAAAGTAGGATGGTGTTGAGTGTGTACGATGTTCCGAGTTGCGTCTGCTGGTGCATAACACTCTAAGGTGGCCTTGTCTAAAAAAGTTCCATGAACTGTTCCTGAGTTAGACCACACACAGAGAAAAAATGTATTATGGTGCTAAGATAATGGCGGGGGTGGTGTCTCTTCCACACTCTACAACCATTGGCCATACGACTCTGGGTGACAGTTTTTACCTAAATCCTTTCCATGCTCTATGCTGAGTGTTCAATGCTCACCAAACTCTTAAAACATTATCAGTATCACCATTCGCTCAACTTAATGGTATAGCTCGGCATTCTTGTGAGGTCGAGGTGTAACACAGACGAGAAGTGGGACTTTGTGAAGCGTTTATGTGCGAGTATCCCCTGCATGGGGAGACAATATGCATGACGTCATTTTGATAAAATGAGGACGCCGTCACTGACTAGATACTGATGACTCATTCTACTGATTAGATAAGGATGACTTCACGCCTATTGTCTCCCCATACAGGGGATACTCTCTCTTACATTCACGATCAGATTCATTTTTTACCCCTGAGCTCAAAATTTGTCTATGGTCTGTGTCGCTTTTTAACATTTGGGTGTTGTGCAATGAAGTTCCTGCCCACGTGGTTGCGTGGGGCAAGGTATCCTAGTAGTTAGCACGTCCATTTCATGTGCAAGAGGTCCCTCAGCCACCCCTGGCATTTTCGGGAAGAGAAGGGCCCTGTGATGTTTCGTGCTCATGTCGATTACGGCATGTAAAAGGTCCTAGGAATTTCCGATTAGAATTACCAAGCAAAATTGTCCCTCTCTCCTTCTGGTGACATGGCTTCGGCTAGAAGCGCGGCAAAACTACAGCAAAACTACAGCCCATGTGGTTGCAATGACAGCTTAACTTCAATGTACTTTCTTAACATCACGAGTTAACTTCCAGACTTTTTTTCTAAGCCCAATAGATCAGTCGAAGCGAGAATTCGAACCGGCGTTCACTTGGTTTGGAGATGAAGACGTTGGCCACCCTCACAAGGCTCGTGGTGTGCCTAGAGACTTACTTTCCTTCCGTCCTGTAGCTGCCCACTGTCCTTCCGTCCTGTAGATATCCTGTAGCTGACTTTCGATTTTAAACAAAACGTCCATTATTTCGAATAGCGCGTCTAACCCTACCCAACCCTATATTCTGATAGATCTTTTCTATCTGTCAAACCTCTCAAGTTTTAAACAAAGCACCCATTATGTCGAATAGTCCGCTTAAACCTACCCAACCCTAAAGCACCATGCATATTACGATAGGGCTTTTTATCTGTGAAAACTTTCAAGTTTTAAACAAAAAGTGATTATTTCAAATAGTCAGCCTAAACCCTACAGCACTACGTGTATTCCGATAGGCCTTCTTCCACCAGTGAAACCTTTCAAGTTTTAAACAAAACACCCATTATTTCGAATAGTCCGCGTAACCCTACCCAACCCTAAAGCCCCATGAATATTCCGATAGGTCTTCTTCTGCCAGTTAAACCTCTCAAGTTTTAAACAAAACGCCAATATTTCGAATAGTGTGCGTAACCCTACCCGACCCTAATAAAGCACCATGCATATTCCGATCGGACTTCTTCTACCGGTGAAACCTTTCAAGTTTTAAACAAAACGCCCATTATTTCGACTAGTGCGTTTAACCCTACCCAACTCTAAAGCACCATGCATATTCCGATAGGTCTTCTTCTACCAGTGAAACCTTTCAAGTTTTAAACAAAACGCCCATTATTTCGAATAGCCCGCCTCTGCTGCAAGCCGTTTTAAGTTCCTCCTCTTTCTTCACTGTAAATTTCGACGCCAAGTAGTACAAAAGAACGTGCAAGACTTGCTTGCGCCCGCGGTCAACCGTGCAAGGCGTGTTATAAATTTCATTTTTACGGCACCCTGTTTCTGCCTAAGCCTGACGGGCTTGCTGCTACGAAACCACTCGTAATATTGTGTTCTGTATAGCTGGCATATTTATTAGGTGCTCTCTCTCTCTCCCCTCCCCTAAGCCCCTCCCCCTATTTCTCTAGCTAACATAGCCTGCTGGGTCAATAGTCATAACGCAAATATGTAACTCAACCGCGCGCCATACTGTACTGCCATTCTGTGAATAGCACTGACGAATTCTGTATGGTAGGCCCAAGTTCCGGTGTGGTCTTTTTATGTATTTTTTATTACAAAAACTTTCAGAGACGGGTAGATAATAGTAACAAAAACTTAAAGTCGAACAGTTATAGCGCCTGAGATGTAGTACAGCTCGTAGCTCGACATTTTTTTCTGCAGGGACGACCAATTTCTTCCAGGGGTTAACCGACGTCAATTTAGGACGATCTAATGTCGACACCTCTGCTGTACATTTTGCCGATACTGGGCTAACCGTTCTCCAATACTGGTTTAGATGCGCTGCCACCATGTGAAGAACACATTTGCTAGACCGTTAGGCTAGAGGAGCCTGTGACCGTATACATAGAGCGAATGGAGACAGAAACGTAACAGCAACTGGAGCTGGACCAATCACGATGCTTTACACTGGAGCAACTGGAGTTGTAGCTGCGTTTGTGGTTCCAGTTGCAAACCACATAGCCTACATACAAAAAGTTTAAGCACTTTCAAGGATTTTTTTCAAAACCGATACAATTTTTTAAGAACCTTTTTCAAAACCGATATAATTTTTCAAGGATTTTTCAAAACCGGTATAGTTTCGCAAGGACTTTTCTCAAAACCGATATAATTTTTTTAAGGACTGCTTCAAAACCAATATAATTTTTCAAGGACTTTTCTAAGACTAATAAACATTTTTCCAAGAACCTTTATATAATAATAACAAACTTGTCAACAACGTCTCACTAAACACTGAAACATTAGGTTTTATTCGCGCGCATATGATAGAAGAAAAAAAAATAACAGAGGGAAAAAAATCAACAGTGAAATATGAATGAGGGAAAGGGAAAAATAATTCTTTCTGTGTTGTTGCTGTTACAGATTAGATTCAGTTGCGTTGGCTCGAACTTCACCAAACAGGGTAAGGAGTTTAACCAGGTGTGTTTTTTTCCCTTCGTCTTTTTTCGCAGATCTTTTTTTTTTTACTAGAATAGTTTATCATGCTCAATTCAAGGGCTTTATTTTAATTTACGACCAAAAAAAAAATTAAATTTAAGAATATAGCTAACAATTTTAAGGAATTCAAGAACTTGAATTTTTTTTAACAAATTCAAGGATTTTGAAGCATCTTGCACGAATCCTATCAAGAGCCACTAGCGAACTACGTCCGAGTCCAAAAGCTCATGGCATTGCTTGATTTGCGTTGTCTTTTCCAGTGCTTCAGCTTCAAGTAGCAACCATTCGTGTAATCTCCCCGGCTCCTACAAACTCCCGACTCCCTCGGGCAGAAGAGCTCCAGGCTATCAGACCCTCGCCTTGCACAGCCCTACAAACTTAAAGCTGCAAACCTTTTCCTGTTTTCTTATGTATAAAAACTTTAACACTGCGTAAGGCAAGACATCTTTTTTTTTCCTGAAGAACAGCCTGGTGCATTATGTAGACATCTTGTGATGATGAACGAATCAGTACAGAGAGTGTAAACAATGCATGATGAAGAACATCGCAGTTTAGTCTAATATGGACTGCGTGGAGAACATGTACGCATTGTGCGATAACAGTGCAGGGTGTGCTTCACAAGGTGTATAACCGCTGTACGCAGGGTGAATGACCTCTATGCACCTTTTGATGAAGAATATGGCAGTACAGGATGAATGAACTCTGTATCCACCTTATGATGAACATCACAGTTCACAATACAGAAGTACAGATGTATATCGTAATGAAGAATACTACAGCACGTGGATGCATGAACTATTTGCACCTTCTGATTAAGAACATCACAGTACAGGATGGGCACCTTGTGATGAACATTAGGGAACAGGCTGTAGCAAATCTGCGTGTACCTTGTGATGAAGAGCAGCACAGTGTAGGGTATAACGACAGAAGACAGCAATAAGAAAGACTTAGGTCATTATTGGAGGGAGTGTTAAAGACTTATGACAACCAAGGTACTAAAATTATCAGAAAAACAACAAATAAGTTTGATGGAAAGCCAACTACAACAAATCATACAGTGGTATTATTATTCTTTACTCTGAGGAGCATTCTGTTTTAGAAGGTTGGGTGGTGGACTTTTGTAGACTTGTAATAAACACAACTGTTCAATGTTATAAGCCAGCATGCCGATTTAAAACAACCATGATTTGGTTTTCAGGTTCGGCATCAGCTACACATTTCGTCCTGCAGCGCACATCCAGCATTTTCCACAACAACAGTTCTGATCAACATGCTGCACAATTTGATAATCAGTTCCAATCAGCATCGTCCGCTAGGTCGGTTCCAGCAACTGGCAATCATTTCAAATCAACGTCTTCCTTAACATCAGTTTTCCAACCACCATTTTACTCATGCTTGTTAAACAATGTGAAACAACAATAAGCTCAATCGGCCCTCATCCTCCAGTTCCAGCTGGAAATTGTCCCATTTCCCATGTGGCCAGTAACGCCTACTGCAGCAAACACGGAATGGTGCACATAATCAAATAGTGCATTTGGTAAGGCGATATACTTAACTAGAACTTAAAAAAAAGAGTTTGCTTACTTAGTCTTTAAGAAGAGTTTACTCCCTTACTGATTAGGGAGAGTTTCCTCCCAAAGTCCTTAAAGAGCGTTTTCTCCGTTAATCATTTAAGAGAGTTTGCTCTCTTAGTCCATAAAGTTTGCGCCGCTAGTCTTTAACGAGACATTACTCCCATAGATCTTAACGAGATTTTGCTTCCTTAACCTGAGTTTGCTGCCTTAGTCCTTACAGAGCATTTGCTCCCTTAGTCCGTAACAAGAGTTTGCTCCACTATTCCTTAACAAACGTTTGCTCTCTTAGTCCTTAAAGAGAGTTTGCTCTCTTAGTCCTTAAGGAGAGTTTACTCCCTTAGTCCTTAACGAGAGTTTGCTCCCATACTCCTTAAAAAGTTTGTTCCCTTAGCCCTTAATGCGCATTTGATCCCTCAGCCATTGACGAGAGTTTACTCCATTGGTTCTTAACGATGGTTTACTCCCTTAGTTCTAAAAGGGAGTTTGCTCCCATAGTTCTTAAAGAAAGTCTGCTCACTTAGTCCTTAGAGAGAGTCTGCTCCCTTAGTCCTAACAAAAAGTTTGCTCCCATAGTCCTTAACGAGACTTTGCTTCCTTAGCCCTTAACAAGAGTTTGCTCCCATACTCCTCAACGATAGTTTGCTCCGTTAGTCCTGAGTGTTTGCTTCCTTAGTCCTTAATGAGAGTTTACACCCTTCGTCATTAAATGGGGTTTGTTCACATTGTCCTTAACAAGAGTTGGCTTCCACAGTCCTTAAAGAGAGTTGGCTTCCATAGCCCTTAAAAAGTTTGCTTCCTTTGTCCTTAAAGAACGTCTCCTCCCCCCAAGGAGCAAATTTACATCGTTACAGTTGTAATGGCAAGCATTCATCCACCTTTGAAAAATCACCCGTACAATTTCAAACAACACGGCGGCTTTAAGTTCTCAGACTCGCATGCATTCGGTCGTCAATTCCGAAACGAAAGTCTAGTTGAGTTTGGTTGACTCGAATTGCACGCGGTGCCATTCTTTCTGCAACAGTCGCGTGCTTGCCGCGTGCGTAAGCGAGAGCAAGAAGAGAGATCGATACCTCTTTCTTTTTTCCCTTCCTTAATTTTTTTTTACAATTTTTCCCAACATTCGTAACGGCAGAACCAGGAGAATGGGGGGGGGGGGGGCACATAGGGTTGCAGGCTGCACGTGACGAGGCAGAGGATTTCAGCCAAAGGCGGTCAAAATCGCGAATCAGATTTCTTTCGATTTATCTGCCAGGTTGATTGTGGCGACGGAAAGGAATCCCTTAGTCGAATTGCATGCGTTCAATTTGCAACTGGAGAAGAGGGGTATGTACTGCACAAAGCAAAATACATTTGCTGAACCCGAATACACGACGAATATGCAACCAAATATCGAATTACACGGCCAAATAACAAATTTATGACCGAATGCTTCCGCCCAATACGGGTAATTTTATTTTATTATTATTATTATTATTGTTTTTTTCTTATATTCGGTAATCTCAGTATTACAAAAGCAATGCTCGAGTGTGGTGGCGGTTTTTGTATAGGCAATAAAATGAAATTTAAACAATTGATTTTTATTGTCCTTTTTTTTCCTTTTCGATTGTTTACGTTTGCTGAAGTCATAGACGCTCGTTAAACCCTTTGAAACCCTCTGAGTCATAGACTGGCCATAGGGTGCCGAGTGCTAGTGGCACAATGACCGTCTCGTAGATTCGTTAAGGGTCCCCCTTAGGTTATATAGTTACAAGTGACATTTGTGTTGTTGTTGAATCTTTTTTTTTGTTTTTGTTTTTTTGTTTTCGTTGAAATTTCTGGTTGGTCATAAAAAGTTGGACCCTTCCTTCACTGATCATTTCATAGCTGTCGTTAAATAACTACACTGGGCTCGCAGAATTTGTAAATTTGTAATTTCAACCCCCTTCCTCCCCACCACACCCCTTCCGGGGATTGTGCTTGAGAGCCTCTTTAAAATCTAACGGCAGTTGGGGCCCAGGGCGGCCAGTTCGGGCCTGGTCATCCTTTTTACCTTATAGGTATTATGAAAACTGTTGTTAAGTTACAATTGTTATTAAATATGATGACACCGAATTAAACAAGTATTTATTAATCAACCCCAATTTATCAATGCAATCTGCAAACAATGAATAAAAAAAAACAACACCACAAGATGAAAATGTGGGGTCGAAGAACTGCACATCGTCTGGATCCGGAAAGAATAGAAATACAAACGTCAAACTTCATGATCCAAAGTGTGTGTGTGTGTAGGGGGGGGGGGGGGGGAGAACAATCACTGATCACGAAAGCTTGTCAATCATGAAACGCATTCGGGAAAGGACTGGCATGGAGAGGTGGGGCAATGGGTAATGCAGAACGTAATCTTGGACGAAACAGTATGAGACATTCCGCTAGTATGAATGGGCGATCTTGTTTTATGCCAGCTCTATCTGGGAGAAGTTTCCAAACCGAAACTAAAAAAAAATTCAGTCTTATAGAAGAAATCAGTGAGATTTGTCACCGATGTTACATTTTACGCAATTCAACACAGCTTTTTCAAAAATTGGGACATACTAGCTAGTGAATTTATAAATACTCAGTTTCCATAATGTTTGCAAAATACAGCTGGTGGTGAAGGATCCAACATTAACAATTTACACGCATTTAACAAGCTTACATACTTTTAATGAAAACACTCTCCCAATACTAACAACGGAATGTTTTGGTGCAGAACTGAACTGGCAGTGTTATACAAATGACGTTAAAAGTAGACCATCGCCACATTATAGCTGAGCATAGCTAAATTATTTTTTAATAGAAGAAGAATACGATATCGAACCTCGAATATTTTCTATTACAACACTGCAAGCTCACCATACAAATGACACTATTTGTGAACAGCTGAAATATCACTTTTAACATTTTAATATTTTGATGGTTGCAAGCACTTAAGGTAGTAAACCTGGGGATCTTATTCCCTCCAACTTGGCTACATCATTTTAGGCTATATACCATGTGAGGAAGATCAGAGGGCACAGTTGGGGCTTCCCTGTACGGCTTGTGTTCTGCAGGGAAGCAAGTGTCGTGGTAATAATATTAAATAAAACAGATTTTAGACCATTTTATTAAGCGATGGAAAAGAAGCGAGACCATGATAAACAAAATGGAGTAGTGTCTGTTGGGTTTAACCCCTGGGGAGGGGAGGGGGTGGAGAATTAATAAAATGGAGTAGTGTGTCTGTTGGGGGGGGGGAGAATAATTAAAATGGCTTACTACTCCATCCTATAAAATCTTCCTCACCTTACCCATGGGCTCCTTGTATATGAAATAAACTCAACAGAGACACTACTCCATTTTATTTATCCTAATTTCGCTTCTCGTCCCGCGCTTAATAAAATGGACTAATTTGCTTTATTTACGCACAATAGATCAACTACAACGCCATCTTCCCTGCAGAACACCAGCCTTACAGGGAAGCACTAATTGTGCACTGTGATTTTAGTCTTCTGTACAGCCGACAAGCCTGGGAAGACTAAATGTCCGTCCATCGCCTTTTCCAGCGATAAGTGGACTTTAAAAAACAAGGATAATTTAAACATCGTTGGTTTCTTATAGCTAATAGGTTTTTTCAACGTAACGCAATGAAATAATAACATTTGATCGTCGCATTTAATCACTACAGGAAGACACAACCGTAAAAAAAAAGGATATCGTTAGAGACACACATTAGCTTCATTAAAAAAAAAACTCTCAACACCGTGATGCATGAATGAACAGGCCTACTCTTGAATCCAATTCTCCGTTAGCTGCTACTTACGAAATTAAAGCGGCAGGTAAAAATTAGGCCTAAATGCTCACATTTACACCTAAAATCTAAAACTATAGGCCTAAAAGGTAACACATTTTTAACCGGCAATTGTGATGGTAAGCACTTTTAGATTATAAAATAGCGATCGCTGTTATAGTGCGGGATAGAGGTGTGCGCCTCAACATTTTTGTTGAAAAAGTGACGGAAGTGAACAGAAGACCGGTTGCGGCTAGGTAGTCGCTAAAGCTGGTTGTTCTTAATCTTCACACGGTCAATTATTGCGCATAGCCACGGAATTTACGTTTCTGTATGCGCTTAAAAAAAAGAACGTATTGCCCAGAGCGCCCTCTGCACAAGAGAAGAAAGTTTCCGCTTTTCTTCCCTTCTGCAGAGGGCGCTGTCATCAATCACACACTAGTCGTTCCTTCTTTTTTAAGAGCATATATATATACATACTGCTGTCATCCGTTTACTAACAGCGACGTTTTCGACATCTTTAAAAACCGCCACATCATTTAGACTTGTATTTATATTTTTTCTCCCCTTACGTAGAGGGCGCTGCTCTTCCAACGCGCGTACACACACACGGCGAGGGAGCGAGCGCTCTCTCTTCCTTCTCTACTCTCTTCATTCCGGGGGCCGCCAGGCATTATCCAATATGTACAGCTGACAGATATTAGGGCGATCGGTTTTTCGTCGCAGCGGGGAACAACGCCCCGGCGAAATTGGAGACCCGGACGCGCAGATTAGCCTCCAGGGGAGGGAGACGGTGCGACGGTAAGTCGACGTCGGGCTAGAGAGACGGGAGCTTGGGGGCGTCTTACAACGCGGCCACGTCCTTTTTTTGGGGTGGCTCACACCCGCAGGAATTTAGGAAACAACAAGCCTATATCACACCCAGCCAAAATACAACGTGCTCGGAATACGAAGAGGACTTAACCAACAAGATGGGTGTGTTTGGGTGAAGATTGGAAGGTGGGGGAGTACCTGGCAGGAAGACAGGAGGGAGTCAAAGTGGTTTTGTTAGCAGCAACGTGTCTGGGAAAAGATGTCCGCCCTGAGTCCCGGTGACGATATTGATCGCGATCGTTTTGAGGGATTTAAAAAAAAACGTGACTGGCCGGGTGTATAAGTAACAACCCTAAAAATGACATGCGGAACTTTTCAGCAAATTCACAGATACTCGAAAGACGCGCCCCAAATTCACAAGGTTCGCAAAGATCACAAACATTACCAAATGAATCTCGAAGTTTTTCAAAAATGTACAACACTAAATTTTTCAAAGAATGCAAATGTTCGCCAAGATTCTCAAACAATGCAAAGGTTCGCTAAGAATCTCAAAGAATGCAAACGTTTGCCAAGATTATTACAAAATGCAAACGTTCATTAAGATTACCAAAGAAAACAAAGGTTTACCTCATTAAGATTCACTAAGATTCTCAAAGAATACAACCGTTTGCCAAGATTATTACAGAACTAGTTGAGCCCGCTGCGCACCCCTTCCCCCCATCCGCACGTCCCTGCTCCCCTCCCCTGCCCCCTTGCCGCACCCCGTTTGCACCCCCTTCCTGCACTCCCATAGTGTGGGTTCTGAATATATCTCCGCCTCCCTTCGGCACCTTAGGTGTTTGGTGTTTGGTTTCAAATTTATCAAAATATATCACATATGGCCTCTCACCACAATTACTTTAACCCCAGAATCCCCACATTCTTGCCCCCTCCCGGATACGCATACGTGTCCCTCACACACACTTGACCGCCCCCCCCCCCCCCCCCCAAAAAAAAAATGACGTCCCGTGACATTCCCTTTTGGTGCAGCCCCGGAAAAGTCCCATGCGTGTGGTTGACTGAAGGCTAAAAAACCCTATTACTGAGAAATCGAGCATTCAGTAGGCAAGTAATTCCAAGTTTAAATTAATCCTTTGAAACAATTCACTTCTCTACCGCGCATTTCCTCCCACACACACTTGTCCTGGCCCCCCCCCCCTTCCTCTCCGAAAACGCGGCCCCGTGACATTTCCGCTTTGGTGCAGCCCCGGAAAAGTCGCATGCGTATGTTTGACTGAAGGCTAAAAAGAGCCTTGAGAAATCCAGCATTCAGTAAGCAAGTAACCCTATCTTTAAGTTAATCCTTTGAAACAATTCACCTCGGTACCGTGCATGGCGACATTGTTGCAAGCAACGATTGTTGCCGCCCACTTAAAAACAATTCAACTCCTTTCTGGAAGTGAACATTTAGGAAATAAATGCGTCTTTCCACCGTATCAGGCTGCCAATTTCGAGGGTAAGAACCAATCGTCGTTTGGTTTAAAGTTGTCTGGTTTAGTAGACACGGGTTTTTTTATTTTTTTTTTTTAGCTCAAACGCCGACAATGGCACAGTCTACGCGACTAAAATTTTGTTGGCCGCTTTAGTACCACAACAATACCAAAAAACGAACCCAAAAACGGTGCGGCTGGTCTGGTAAGTGGCGCCATCTCTTCGAAGACTTTGGAAAAAGTGTTATAACCCGAACTTGTAGTCCAAGGCCGTCAATAGACGGCGACATGGCAGGTTTGGTAAGTGGCGCCATCTGTTCGAAAAGTGTGCCAACCCGAATTTGAAGGCGAATTCCGTCAACAGATGGCAATACAGGGTGGGGTACTTGATTGTACGGCGGAATGGCGTGGCCGGTGACTTGGCCGCCTGCTCCGTATTATATATGTAGATGCAAACGTTCATTAAGATTATCAAAGAATACAAAGGTTCAGCTCATTAAGATTATCACAGAATGCAAAGGTTCGTCAGGATAATTAAAGAATGCAAAGGTTCAAGATAATTAAAGAATGCAAAGG
>JAHWFP010201509.1:0-34238 GCA_023313725.1 Lithobius niger | reverse complement strand
GGAATGTCAGCTAAATAGTTTTCAATGCGAAATTTGACCCTCAATAACGTTGCAAATGTGTTTCTAGTTACTAGTTACTACTTCTAGTCTGCTCATCCCCATGTAAATTTCCATAGGGTGATTATTCACCGATACCGAAATTGCGGGAAGGCTTCCAGCTATGAAATTTGACGAATGGCTGCAGTACGATACGAACTGCATACCTTTTCTGGTTTACAGCTTCGGGGTTCAACGTGAATGGTGTGGGATGGTGTGTAAGTACGAAAGTATTGTTATAATCATTGTTAGTATTGTTGGTATCGTCTCTGATTGGACGGCCAAATTTTGGAAAATGACAACGTGTATACTGACGTGCATATCTAGAGACACACTAGTGTGTCCTCACAAATCTAAACAACGTTGCCAAAGAAATTGTGTCTTCGTCCAATTCACGAAAAACAAACAAAATATCAAAATAAAGCCAACAACTGGTCAAGAGGCCACGAAGTTGAGAATGGCTTGGCCTCACAAAGAAGTGATATGAACTAAAAAAAAAATTAAAACAAAACCAAAAACTTAATACAGAGGCGACTAAGTTGAGAATGGTTTGGCCTCGCAAAGGGGTGATACAAAATTAAAATATTAGAAAAATGACCACTCAAACTACTGTTGACGTGGCACTTTATTACACATCTGCAGGCTAGTTGAGTTGAGATTAATATACCACTTTTAAAAAAGTACTGGTATAATATCAAAAACTCAAACTGGTAAACGGGACCGCCAAGTTCCAAATGGTTTGACCCTTCAAAGGAGTGATATCAACACACCAAAACATTCGCCAAGTTAATCTCACCGACTCATATTTTGGATGTTAAATGAAAACTTGAACATTGCTACCGAAAGTAGCAATGTTCTAGTTTTCATTCAACCTTCGACCTATTCGTCTGTGCGATTAACTCGGCGAATTTTTGGTGTGTTGATATCACTCCTTTGAAGGGCCAAACCATTTGGAACTGGTCCCTTTTACCAGTTTTGTATTTTGATATGATAAGGATAACCAAATCTAGTACAGGGAGGATAAAATACAGGAATTCGAACGTCCTATCCTCATACAGTTTTGATGGGAGGGTGTACGGATACCTGGAGTCCCTCTTCTATTCCTAGATTTGTTTGTTCTTCTTAAACGTGTAGTAAGCTTTAGAATTAAGCCAATTAATGTATGTAAGTTTGCTTCAGATAACATAAGACTCCCAAAAAATATTTTTTCAAAAGGTGACCAGTGTATGTTTTACAAGCTTAAACTACCTCCCCCCCCCAAGTTGCAAACTTCCGTAGATAGATTATATCCAATGTCTTGGTTTGGATTTCTTATATTTTTTTTGGGGGGGGGGGGTAACAGGAAAGATGAAGAAATTGAAAATAAGAGGAAAGGAAACCACAAATCGTTTCATCGGAATTCTTCAGGGCTTTTAAAGTCTGGAGAAAGAAAAAATGAGATTTCTTGGATTTTTTTGTTGGGGGGGGGGGTGGAATGGGTTGTGGGGGAGAACAGAAATATCGTTTCAGGGTAGCACTGCAGTTTTATTTTCGTTCGACTGGCATCGTAGCTCAGAGAAAGGAAAAGCAAAATGAATGAGTAGCCAGTTTCCCTGTGGGGGTATTACGCATGAGAGTTTAATTATTAATTGCCTGAAGGAAATTGCAAGAAAGAAAATTTAATATCTTGACCAAAAGCATTCAACATTTGACCAGTCCATCTCTTCACATTTACTTCAAATTGCCTACATTACTAGTCATTAAAAAAAAACCCTCTTTCCTTCAACAACAGGTGTGCACCGTGTTCTGTTCAGAAAAACGTTTTATTTTTCAAATCATCTACCTGCTTTTTTTGTTTAAAATGCCGTCATGAGGTCTTGGCTAGTAACCTTGTAAATGTACACAATTAGTGCATTGTATTTCTTCAAACTTCTGTTTGTCATTATGTGGGATTATGTTTGTGGGCTTTCTGAATTGTAGAGTGAAGAGGGACAGTCCGTTATTCTTTAAACTGGTTTGTAACGTTTGTTGTGACCAACCAGTTTTCATTTGACCAAATTTGTATATACAGGTGGGCTCAAAAGAACCTTGAACTGAACTTGGTTCTTTTGAGCCAGCCTGCCTATACAAATTACAGGGCTTAAAAAGACCTTGAATTTAAGACGAAGGAACCCGATTTAATTCTCATAATGGTTACTTTATTACGGAGAAAAGTAGGCCTCATACACAGACTTATGCCTATTTTGCTTTGCACAATTCAAGATAATTGAATCGAAATACTTTATAATACGCATGCTTGAAAGAAGAAAATTAAAATTAAATTATTTCCTTTTTTAAGAATAGCATGTCGAAATTAGGAATTAGATTCGAGGAAAAGTCAGTCTAAATTTCCTTTTTTCTTGTGATAGATGAACGATGCATGTGTTCTCCAAGAAGTCTTGCTTCATTATTTTCAATGTTTGTAATTGTAGCTACTTCTCTGTATATTCTTTTATATCTGGAAAATGCTCAGCACTGTGAATGTCTAATATTTACCAAAGGTTCCAGCTTGAGTATGAATCCGTAATTTTTAATGGCCGATAAAAGTATAAATTACCCATTTTATTTTAGTACTCTCTTGGGTTCTCATTGCTTCTTCCAGAGATTAAAAGTTGGCTGCCCTGCCAGTCTCGTAGATGTCATACTGCACACTAGCTGTCATACTGCACATGCACGGGCGCAGTCCACCATATATACGCGATGGTGCAGGACCATTCTTCATCTCTCTTTCTCTCCCTGCCACGCGATGCGGCTGCTCTTCCACCGTTCCTCGTTCCACCGTTCCTCGTCACTCGCTCCTTCCCTTGGGCCCCTTCACATCTTTTGTGTGTTTAGGATGTGCTCTTGGCTCCTGTTCGGAGCGGCTCGTGCATCTTTCCGGTTAGACTGGATTCGGATCAATTCCACTTGGCGATGATCCACTTGACAACGGCTCGCTGGGCGACGATCCGCCTGGCAACACGATCAACTTGGCGAGGGGGGGAAGCACTTTCTCCCATTACGAACTGCAGCATCAGCCTTTGTCTGTGACAGGGGAGGAGGCCCTCGTTCCCCTTGCAGACACCATTCTGTGGCGAGGGGGGAGGGAAGGCGCTGACCACCAACTCGGGTAATTTTCATTTGGGAACACCTGCATTCTGCTACTACTCCCTTGCTTCGGACATCGGTCTGTCCTTCTCCTGTGGCCTGTCTCAACCTTGGACTGGCATTATAAGCCTTCCAGGAGCTCCTTTACCCCTCCACACTTTAAGAACAAGAAGAACTGACGCTTGACACTGCCTCCGGTTCCCGTCTTTCTGTCTACCAGTACATTAAGGATTTCAATATGATGGCACAGGTTCACCACAGATCAACCGGGTCTGACGGCGCGGTTCTGCCTACACGAGTGTCTATTTGTTTCACGGAACAATCACTCTACACAGTGAGCTTCCCCGGGTGCCCCTCCTTAGTGCACCTCTCTTCAATTCAACTGGATCTTCAGCGCTCCGCATCCTGACCTTGTGTATCATGCCACTTTGCCACTCCGTCACCTGATTTTAGCAGCTGCTCCGGCACAGGTCCGGCCATCCCCTCAGGATCGTGCCTCAATTAGACCTCAGCTCTTGGCCGCAGAACGTTTCTGACTTCCACCCTTCCTGATTCCACGATGCCGGCGGTTCAATGCGATTAGGCCGATTCCGCACAACTCCTCCAGCATGATTCCGTCAAGCACTGTTCAACAGTTCTGCCAACACAAATTATCTCTTTCACGGAACAGCCCTTATACACTGCAAGCTTTTCTGACTAGACCTTTTCTTTTCTAACCATAGTTTGAACGGTGATGTTTGGTCTCTCCCACGACACCTCCCCTGTCCTGCGCTCTGCTTCTTGATGCCATATGTCGAAGGGACATCTTAGGAAGGGTTGCTCCGCCCAGCAGCCTCCGTACCGCGGGTCCCCTTTGAACCTTATCCTTCGGCGAGGTTTCCGCTTCATCCGCCCCCCCCCCCCCCCCCCATGTAGGACAATACAATCACAGTCCTCGCCTCCCTATTAGGACCTTATCCTCACATTTTCGGCTTTATCAAACCATGCCTTCACCCTTTTACAGAGTATCTAGCATCCAACAACCAGCTTCTCTGCTTCCTCTGGAAAATCACTTTTCAATCCTCATCCTACACCAACCAGCTGCCTTCTTCTTGATTCAACTTCGAAATTGTGTTCTACATTTCTAGTTTTCCACGGTCCGTACTGCGGACGGCATCCGTTCGTCACATCCGCTTCAATTTCACCGCATCATGCGCTTGCCATTCACATTCTCACTTTCCACGGTCCATCCTCCGGACGGTATCCACTCTTCACAACTTCTGATTATAAGGACACTCATCATCTGCCTGTCTACTTCACACACCTTCCGGAGCCCATCCTACGGACGGTGTCCGCTCCTCAAGTTTACTAAGGAAGTTACGACGACACGCACCATCCGCCTGTCCGCTTCACACTTGGGAGCACCATCCTTCCCAACAAGATGTGCGATTTGTGAATTTGTCTGATTTCCTATCTTGTACCCCACGGTGTTAAGACCCCTGCTTGCGGTTCCTTCTTCTGCTTCTTTAACCATTATTATTATTATTATAACACGTTACTGCTCGGCCTGGCCTCACTTAGGATCGGATCCTCATCATTCCAGAGTATCGATCCGCAACCCGCTTATCTTCGGTTGCTAGTGCAGTTGGTTCAGGATTCTGGATTGTCTTCACCAGGGATTAGTTCCCGGGGATGCTGGCTTGTACATGAGGGAACAGCGAACCTAGCCCTCCTCTGAGGCGACAAAGTTCACTATAAAAATAGGTAATGTATATTTTCGTCGGCTATAAAAAGACTAAAATGCAGGCCCTGCACCTGCTTAATTTTAGTTTTTATTGCCTAACCGAAAATATACTTTATCTTAAGTCCCACCCAGGCCTCCCCTCCATGATCTAGGTTCTGGGTGAGGAGAAATAATGCCATCGACGGCTGCGCCGAGTATATGTAGCCAGGCCAATCCTGCGCATGCTAGGGGAATAATAGCTCTAAAGGAGGGAATCGCTATAAAAATTGGTAATGTATATTTTTGGTTAGGCAATAAAAAACTAAAATTAAGCAGGTGCAGGGCCTGCAATTTTAGTCTTATTATTATTATTATTATACTTGCATTCCCTTAATGTGTAACTCTTCCGGACCAAGGAACGTTGTGCCTGCCTTAAAGCTTCAAGTAGAAACCCGTCAGGCAGCAGACAAAGCACCGATCTCGTGGTCTTTCCAAAATTCATTTGGACCTTTCTAAATCTTGCTCCCGACCCTCCGCTACGGCACGATCCTCTCCACTACGATCTGCTACCCTCCGCTCCGCGGAAAGCAACTTTCTAAAGACTCAAGTGCATGTTCTTATGGCTTCTTAGCTCCACAGCTTTGAAACGAATACGACAAGCTGTTCCTGTTCCCTCCGCTTATGCAGCGGCTTGGTTAGCCTCGATATCTACGCGGATGTGCACCTCCATAAACGACTCGTGTCCCAATCAACACTGCGATCTGGTTCCACTCGCTTCTAGTCTACCCGCTCCTATTGCGGATCCTGGGGACCGTCTTTCCTCCCTCTATAACAATAACTAGACTTCTCACTATTCTCGTGATCCACCATCCTCAAGGCCTGTGACCCTGTGTAAACCGCACTCCACGATCCGTCTCCCTTTCTTGCAGTGCCGTTACTTTCACTTGCGGCTCATAATAATAATAAAGTCAATTTACCCTGCAAGTATGGAGGGATGGAATCGGAAGGGGAGTGAGCTACTAACACCGATCCAGGATGAAAGTTAAGAAGAACGAGATTATCAGGCAGGCCGTTTGAGAAAAGAGTGTAGATTTTCCTTGGGTAGTCTACAACGAAACAAGGCCAAAGAGGGAGCATGGACGGTATTAAAACCCAGGGCATTCCAAATGTGAGCCACCCTCACAGAAAAGAAATTCTTTCTACAATCTAGGCGAGCAGAGGGAATGGAAAGTTTCTAGTTATGTCCCCTATTACGGGCAATTACTCCCTAGTACGGGCAATAATTGCCAATAATTTCCAACTGGTCTTCGCTTCGACCTTAGCTCGGTTCCCTCTGAGCTATTTGACAGTTCCACTTGCTCTTTGGCACTGGTAAACCAGAACCAGGCCTCCCATGTCATCCACTGTTAAACCAGAACCAGGCCTCCCATGTCTACTGGTCCTTTCGAACGCATCCTGCGTCCGCCCTTCTTGTGACTTACTGCCTTCCCTCACCACCGTCGCGAACGGTTGTTATTTCATCGCTCCGCGACACGCTCCGGCCTGCACCCCGTTTCGTGATGCCTCGGGTTACAGGGACACCTTAGGAAGGACTGGCCCACCCAGCACCTTCCGTACCGCCGGTCCCTTCGAGCCCTCTTCTTCAGGAATATGGAAGTTCTCGACTTAACTGTGAATCATGAGTCATTGGATCTGCAGTTGCCTTTGGCCAACCCTTTCCTTTCCAAACCTTCGGTTCCGCCTCCGCTTGTTAATACCACTACTACGTCCCTTATCCTATGCAGCCAACTCGCTGCTAGCCAAGATTTGTGTTCTCTTAGTAAGGAACTCCTTCGATTCAAGGAACGATACGCCTGCCCTCAGCTTCAAGTGGAGACCCATACGGTAGCAACCACAACAGCAAGTTCCTCCTCTCTCCACGCTCCTTTGGATCTCTCATCATGCTCTTTCCTGGCTCGCCACTGCTACATGCTCCGCTGCAAACCGAAGCGGGGATCCACTATCCGAGTACAGGTGCAAGCAACGCTCCGTCGCTATACTTTCATCAATATCCGCTGGGGGTCCTTTGGTAGGACCCTTCCTAACTCTGGCCTCCGTTCCGCTCATCCTTGGACACCGGAGACCGTGACCGGCCCCAGTACCGTGCCCAGCGTTCCTCTTGACTTGCATCAGCAGTTCCCCTCCCTTCTTGCACTTAATCTAGACACACGCTAGTGTGTCGCGCCAAGTTAGGCAACAATCATCACAACAAACATCACATCCATTCAATTGTCGAGGTTGTAAACCATTGTAGCGCGGCGCCATAGTGTCACTGTCTTATATCTTGAAGCATAGTTGGGCACATTTCAGGTACTTGGGGAAAAATAATAATGCAGTACAAAAGCTTAAATTGTGTTGAAATCAAGAGCAATGACCCACCTGACAAAAATTAACTCATGTAGGAATGCCAGCTAAGCTGCTTTTAATGCAAAATCTGACCCTTAATAACGTTGAAAATGTGTAGCTAATTCTAGTCCGCTCATCCCCCATGTTAATTTCCATAGGGTGGTTATTCATCGATACCAAGATAACAGGAAGGCTTCCAGCTATGAAATTGGACAAATGGCTGCAGTACGATACGAACTTCGTACCTTTTATGGTTTGGAGCCTAAGGGTGTAACGAGGATGGCGTGGGATGCCGCGTAAGTACTAAAACCTTCTTATAACCATTGTTAGTATTGTCGGCATTGTTAGTAGCGTCTCTTGTTGAATAGCCAAAGTTCAGACAATGACAACATGTATACTGACGTGCGTGCCTAGACACACACTAGTGTACCACGATAAATCTAAACAAAGTTGCCAAAGAAATTGTATTCACGTCCAATTCACGAAAAATAAACCAACTCTAAAAACAAAGCAAACTAAACGAAGCCAAAAACTGGTGAAGAGGCCACCAAGTTGAGAGTGTTTCGGCCCTTCAAAGGAGTGATATCAACACACCAAAACTAACGAAATAAAACAAATTACAACAAAATTAAAACCAAACCAAAAACCTATAAAGAAAGACCATCTTGAGAATGGTTCGGCCTATAGGCAAAAGGTAGCAGCAAATTGTTGAAAACCAATTTCTTGTTGACGTGCCACTTTATTACACATCTGCACGCTAGTGGAGTTGAGTCTAATACACAATTAAAAAAAAAAAAAGGACTGATATCATATCAAAAACCAAATCTGGTAAAAGGGGCCGCCAAGTTCCGAATGGTTCGGGCCTTCAAAAGAGTGATATCAACACACCAAAACACTCGCCAACTTAATCGCACCGAATAATACTTTGGACGTTAAATGAACACTTGAACATTGCTACCGAAAGTAGTATTGTTCTAGTTTTCATTTAACATTCGAACTATTAAGCGGTGCGATTAACTTGGCGAATGTTTTGGTGTGTTGATATCACTCCTTTGAAGGGCCGAACCATTCGGAACTTGGTGGTCCCTTTTACCAGTTTTGGTTTTTGATATGATTTTCTCTACCGCAGCTATAATTCCGACTTGTGGCTTCTGTTCATCCCCTGCACCGGGAGGTCCTGGCCTGCCCCAGCCTCCGTTTCTGGCCTTGTTCACTTCTACAAGGATTGCTGTCAGCCCTCTGTTATACCGCCTGTATATACCATGTGGCCTCCTATCAACCAATTCGAACGACGCAGGCGGGACGACAGTTTGACAATCAATTGATACCTTTCCCACCGCTCACGCTCTGTCGCCCGCACAAGACTTGTTCCTCTTGCCATGCGTCATCACGGAACGGTACTGCAACGGAACAAAATCTTCTCACTCATGATCCTCTAACAACAGTTTCCCCGGATGCAAACTTCCAGATTCCTCTCCTTGGACTCTGTTCGCATCCGAGCAAACACAGACTGTGCACCTGTGGACTAATCAGCTCCATCAACTGTCCTCTCGATTCCGTGTTTGTTTCCAGATTTTGAAGTCGGTGCATTTCCTTTGGATCAGCATGCGTCCTAGCCTTCCAGAAAAATGTGTTTCCTCCGCCAGTCACCACCAAGACCGACCATCCTACCTTGCTTGACAACCTTTCGGCTTGACTTGACTCCGTCCAAGTGCAGGGTGATCCTGCCTCTATTGCACCAACCCAGAATGGGCGGCCCGTACCTGGAACAGGACCACACCTCTTCTCATTCCTGTCTCCCTGCGATTCCGAAGGATACAGCCTCCGGTCCAGCGGGTTCCTTCCATTTGCCGTTTCTCTGTCCGTCGGATCGAATTTCCGATCCTTCGTCCTGTGGCAGCTTGGCTACTGGCCATTAATGCTTCGAAATCTTGCTCACTAGGATCGTAAGCTTTCACGAACGTACACAGCTTCCACCCGGCCCGCTATGTCCTCCGTACAAACTGTCTTCCTGCCCGGAACTTGGTCCGATCTCAATTCGTCACTATCATCAGACTTCCATTTCATCCAAGTCTCGCACCTGTTCCTACATTCCGCCACATGATTTCTTCAGTCTACAAGCAACTTCGTAACTTCCCGTCCCTCAGAGGATCCGGTCGCCATTCGGCTAACGTTGTCCCTTGCCCCGGAACCTGTTTGCGACTGCATTAACCTGACATCTTCTTGGCTTAACCGTTGCAGCTACCTTGCTCCGGCTTAGCCTTTTGTGACAGCTGACTTCTCAGCGACCCGTATCAACATATGATTCCTTCCGTTCCGTTTTCGTGGCATTGGGTCACCCATCGCTCGTCCGTCTTCTAGACACGTCGCTTCAGGTTCACTAAGTCTGCTGATTTTGGGGTAGCCAGTCTGTAGCCAGGGCACAAATCACTATGGTCCCACCGCCTTTTGACGAAGTCTGTTATTGTGCTAAAATAAAATAGGTACTGTATATTTTCATCGGCAACTAAAAAGACAAATTTACCAGTGACAGCTTGTTGAAATTTGTTTTTATTGCCTATATGAAAATATACATTACCTTCATCCTGCCCTGTCCGCCCCTCTAAGTGGCCCCAGTTGCGCGTAAATGGTCGTAAAAGAGATGACGAATGGTCTTGCGCCAGCGCTTATATGGTGGACTGCATCCACGCATGCGCAGCAGGACAGCTACGGGACTGGCAGGGAAGCCAACTTTTAATCTCTGGAAGAAGCAATGAGAACCCAAGAGAGTGCTAAAATAAAATAGGTAATGAGAATTTTCATATAGGCAATAAACAAATTTCAACCAGCTGCCACTGGTAAATTTGTCTTTTTAAAAGGTTTATGTTGGCTGGCAGGGGGCGGGGGACATGAAGTATGTACCGTGGTTTTTTTTTTTGCAAGTGGGGTTATTTGATGCTTTATGGTGTTATTAATACATTTTTTTTCTAATTTCCAGGCAACTAATAGGAGTAACGAAGCAAACCATACTAACAGCAAGTCAGATTCAAATAGGTCAACTCTTGAACGTGATTGTAACCAACAGGTAAAGTCTTAATCCTTTTGTTCCTAATTATAACCCCCAGGGCTGCTGCCAGCAGTAGTTGCTTTTTCGCATTTTTTTCTCGTTGCTACTTTCAACTTTTTTCATATTCTTTGCATACTTAGTTTTCTTTTTTTTGTACGTTTTCCCATGCACCTACTTTTCGACACTCCATTTTATGCGCAACTACTACGCTGCAAGTTAGGCGCATCACTTCTGTGCAGCAATACAAAGTGAATCTTTTCCAGTCATATTGCTTTTGGCTTCAATTGCCAAATTAGCCACAGACACACCTAATGCTGGGCCCAAAATTATGATGGTACAAAAATTAGTATTGTTTTTACTTCAGTTTGTGCATTTTTAATTCGTAAAAAGTTCGAAACTCATTTTCGCTCACTTTCAGAATGCTGATATTAACAATACCTTGCTATTTTCGACTGAAATGCGGCATCCTAGGTAATTGGCTTTTCTACATCTCCCCTACTGGTTTTTTGAACATGGCAACCATTTTGAAAAACGTTGTGGCTTCCGGTATTTACAATGCTTCTGCGTTCTTGCTTTTCTTGTTCGCTCGTTTCCAACCACTTGCTCTGGAGTAGGGAATCAAGTTCTTTTCCCACTAGGTGCACAATATGCGGGTTCGATGGCCCCTGGGTGTTCATCAGTGGGACAGAATGTCTTCTGTGGTGTTGGAAGGCGATCGATTCTAAGGACCTACAGTGGGAGTCACTTGCTGTGGTAGAGCTGTTGAGCGTTTTTTATCTCCCATCCAATGTTATGTTCAGTGCCCATGCAATGGAGTGCTATGCTGTTGGTCCGGAGTAGGTGTTTAAAAGTTGGAAGAGAGTTGGCCATAACGACAGCTTCGGGCAGGATCTTCCAGCATGACACTACACGGTTGGCAAAAAAAGAATTTTGTACAACTTTTGTGAACCCTGCCAGGAACCAACTTAAGTGCATGTCGCCTTGTGCGAGCAGAAGCCGGTAGTTCGAAAAAGGGCTCAAAGTTTATCACTCTTGCCCCTTACCAGCTCGTAGGTAAGGTGCATATCTGCCCTAAGTCTGCGAAGTTCAAGGGAATCTAATTTAATTACTTTATCTCGTCCCTCCTCCGAAGCTGCTCCCTCTTGTTCTACGAAAGATCTCTCGGACTTCCGGACTCTTCATCCTGGTAGCTCTGAATTGGCCAGCGGCGGCTTGGTTCCCCTTGCTTCTCGGCCTCCTCACGGACACCCCTCGAAATCTCCCGGACACCCTGGACCCTCTAACACAGAACTATGGGATGATCCTCCACGAGAAACCAACATCACTCCGGTTACACATGTAGCTACTATCGTCCGACTCCTTGAAGCATCAGGAGTTCCTCTCGAACAGGCCTCTCGTATTGCATCTAAAGCAGTATGCTCCTCTACCAACAAGATCTACGACAGCCACTGGAATTGATGGTTTCGTTAGTGTCTGCAATGGACGGTCGATCCAGTCAACCTGCCTCTACCCCAGCTTTTGCTCTTTCTCAACGATCTCTTCAAAGAGGGATTACGAGGTTCCACCATTCTGGTGTACCGCTCCGCACTCAACACTGTTTTCCGGGCAGCTGATCACCCAGCTCTCCTCGACGATTTCCGCATCTTGGCTCTCCTTCACACTTTTGAATTGGAACGACCGATAACACGTCTTCTTTTCCCGAGCTGGGACCTATCAATCGTCCTTAACGCCTTGCTCAGACTACCTTATGAACCTCTGTCAGCCTGTCGCCCCAGTCACCTTACCAGAAAAACCGTTTTTATTGTTGCGTTGGCTACATGCCTCCTTTGTAGTGAAATTCAGGCCCTGTCCGCCACAACCACGGTCTGCTTCTATCACACGGATTGCTCTGCAGTCAACTTGACTCCACGGTCCTCCTTCGGAGCCAGGACCCAGAAACCAAGTGAGCGAACCAATCCCTTTACCATTCCGGCCCTACCACCACTAATGGGTGACTAGCCAGAAAGGTCCCTTTGCCCCGTCCATGCCATCCGTTACTACCTGCAGAAATCAAAACCTAATAGATGTGGTCGATCACAGCTCGTCCTCCCATTCGCCTCAGCCTCTGGAGTAACATCAACACACATGATCGCCACATGGATTAAGTCCGTCATAGTGGACGCCTACAAAGCCCTGGATATTGACTGTGCTGACCAAGGAATTTGGGTCACGGCACATGAACATCTTGCCATTTCTACATCCTGGGCTCACTACAGCAACATCACCATCTCCGACATTATGGAAGCTGCTTCTTGGTGACATCCGACTGTCTTCACGTTACATTACCTTCGGGACATGTCGGCACAAGTGGACGGTTTGTACCGCATTGGCCCTTTTGGCCCTCTAACTTCCCCTTAAGCTTTATGCGAAGACTTCTTTCTTTTCGGGGATCGGTACGCTACCCTAGGGGGCTCCGTCAAGTGGTGCCCACCACTTTTGACAAAATCAGTGGAATGCTAAATATTAGCTAATTGATGTTTTCATGGCACATAGAAAGTCCGAAATACCGGGTACAGCTGGTTGATTTTTGTTTCTATTGCCCTTATGAAAACATACATTACCTAATATCTCACCCTCCTCCCCTCTGTGTTGCCACTGAGGCACTTCAGGGCTCAAAATGAGCGGTATCGCATCGCAATTTGCACCACAAATTTAAACTTTAGCGATGCAAAATTAAATAATGTATCGCAGTTTAGCGACACAGCTGTATTTCAGACACGGGTCAGAATAGTCTTAATGTGCGTTGGATGCCATTGTCTTGACCAACCATCCGTGCGTGAAGCAAAGTAAAAGTGAAACTAAAATGGCTATTGTTTCAAATAAAGTAAACTTTATATTCTTTTTTACTAAACAAATTATTCTTTAAAAGTTGCTAATCATTTTTTCGTGACTGCTACGCAAATTTGTATTTTGTATTGCATTTCTGCTATGCAAATTTTTTAAGACAATTCGAGCCCTGCACTTAAAGGAACGAAAGATGAAGCAGGGACCCTCGTCAGCATTTATATACTGGAGGCTGCGCATGCGCAGTGGGTAGCGGTGCGGATGGACATAGAAATTCAATCTCTAGATCACGCAGCACAAAGAGAAGGGAATGCTAAATATTAGATAATGTATGTTTTCATAAGGGCAATAGAAACCAAAATCAACCAGCCGTACCTGGTATTTTGGCCTTTTTTTGTTTGCTGGTAGGAATTTCCTTTAATCACACATTTCAAAGTCAGAAGACTATCGTGCAAACCAGCGATCCAATACCTGCTACAGGGAGAATTTTACAACATCCTGTGAAGCAAGTGGGACGACAGCCTTGCTACTATAGGAGGCTACAAAACTTCAACCCGCCCAATATTGCAAGGCACTCGTGTTGACTTGACAAGGTAGTTGCTGTAGGAGCAAGCCTAATGAAGATGGTCAACCGTGTTTTACATCTCCGGTAAATAAGGACTATCGAAAATTTACAAGATAGTGAAGATATCTTTTGACTTTGAAATTGTGCATGGTGAGTAAGGAAATTCCAATATCTTTTCACATTGTGTGAGAAAATTATTGACAGCGTGGGAAACAATTTCTCTTTTAAGTAACGTAATAATAAATTGTATCAGATGTCATGTTAAAGTTAGGCCACTAAAAATTAATTAAGTGGTTCTTGGTAGCGCACGCATTGATTTTTTCACAGTGCATAAAAAGTTTTTTATGATATTGTCTAAAAAAAAAAGTACCAATCACGCATCAACATTTTCACCAAACATTACCTGGAGCCAATGACCACATGAGCTCTTTGCTCCATTTATATGATCACTTCAAAAAGGATCCAAGGATCGTTCAGAGTCATATCACAACTAAAAACTTGGATATAAAGAATGATTTTTATGAAATGTGCAATTAACTTTTGCATGCTGATCCTTTCATTAAAACAGATATTGTACGCGACAACAAAATATAAGCTCCTGATTTCGTTTTGTTTGGTAAAAAAAAAAAGCCATTGCCCACATCTGGAAAATCATGAAATATGATAGAATCTTTAATCCTTCCTGTGTTATGTAGTTAGAAATTGGTAGAAAATCAATAATTGTGCCTGTGTTCCTTCAATACGAAAAGTAGTTTCATTATACGAGTTGCGTAAATACTATGACGTAACCTTTGTTTAGTAAAGTGTGTGTACCTACCTGCTGAAAAGTAGTAGTTTTCTTTATCTTTTTTTTTGTGTGAAACTGTTGTCAGCAAGATTGGCCAAATTGCTCTCCCCATTGCTTGGCACAAGCAATTGCGAGCAATGAATATTGAATGGTTCATCACTTGAATGGAGGTGTGCCGGTGTTTTTACTGCCTCTCTCTCCACTTACGTGCCATGTAAGAGAAACAGTGAATGGACTGGGTTTAATCCATAATGCATTAAACCTGGGGTGAATAAAACTTGCAAAATGTCAACCGCACGAACAGGAAAACCATTGTACGAACAACGTTTTGAACACGTCTGATCTTTAATGCTTGTGGTTTATGGGTGTTGCTTGAGTATCCTTGGATGAGACCAACTTGTTAAGTAAGTGAGAAGTTGCTGAAATATGTTTGTTGCTTTGTTCTTAGGACGTCTATTTACGGTCCACAAACAATTCATTGGATTTAATTTGTTGACTCTATTTGTGAACCTGAAATATAATCCAGGGTTCGCACACTAAGTTTGAAAGGTCTGGAGTTTAGTTAGGCCATTGGCATTAAAACGTGGAATTCTGACAGATCTTCAACAGCATGCTGGAAATCGTACAATTTCTTAGCATGTAATGCTGAAGGATTCAAATTGGACGTATTAGGTGAAAATATTTGTTGCTGTAAATCGTCTTAAAAAATTTTCATTCACGTAAATTATGTCTACTTTTTGCCAGTTAAATAAAATAAAGGGCTCATTCCATATTTACTCTTTTGCTCATATTTCCTCTTTTGTCTATGGCTTTTCCACGATTTGACTGTTTGCCAGCATCCGTTCACAACTTTGAATGAATTTTTTTTTTTAATTTTTATGAAATTTTTATTGAAATCAGTCTGTGATGGAAAATGGAACTGTTGAGTTAACAATAATTATTCCTTCATATGTCCTACTAAATTCCCGGCTTTTTACAGCCTTTTTCAATCTCGGCAGTGCCACTAAAAAATCCATTATGGGTTTTACTTTGAAACACATCGTCAACAATAATTAAACTTTCTTCCATTTTCACATAATTTCAAACCCAAGATACTTTCAGTATGTAGCTAATTGTCAATAGATGTCCATTTTCTTTAGGCATACTCAGGGAGTTTTTTTTGGCTTTTGGTTACAACTCCGTTCCCTGACAAAGTTTTCTCCGCCTGGGCACGATGATGCAACCAAAGGCCAAAAATCTCCTTGAGTGTGCCTGAAAAATAATATATGGGTGTCTATTGCAAATTAGCTAGATACGGTACTGTAAGTATCGTGGTTTTGAAGTTACGTGGAAATGGATGGTGTTTAATTATTGTTGATCACGCGTTTCAAAGTAAAACCTGTAACGAATTTTTTAGTGGAACTGCCGAGATTGAGGAAGGCTGGAAAAGGCCTGGGATTCAGTAAGGACATGCGAAGCCATCTACATAATCATTGCTTGCATTAAATTTAGGAGCAGCTAGGGGCGCAGGAGTAGAATAATTTTAATTCGATCCAAGCCAAGTTTACAGTTCAATCTGCTTTTTTGAGCCATTGTTGTGCTCACTTCATTTTTAATTATTCCTCAGTATTAAAACAATGATAATTCATGCATAGTTTGTGCGAGTCAAGCCCCTTAATACAGTATGTTTTTTTCTAATGGATTTGCAACGTAGGTGCAATTTAGTTCTATTATTGTCTAAATCCACCAATGGCTACGGTGTTAATAGTGTCGGGTTGAGGATGAAGCATGACCTGGGGCTAACATAACAGCTGGTTAAAAAGGCATACATGCAATACTCTGTGCTCAGCTGCATGACAGGGTTCAGACAATTTTTTAATTCTCAATTTCCCTGACATTTCCAGGTTTTCCAGGTGCAGCCAATGGCAATTTCCAGGTGTTTACAAGATGTTTAGTTGGGAACAGGCAGTAGCTAATGTTTTAATTAATACATGTAAGAAGATAATCGAACTTCCCTCAAATGGCTGTTTAGAGACTAGTCCAGATGGGATTAAATGGGTTTTCATCAAGGATATTGGTTTATTGAAGTAATATTTGAACATATTACAGCACAAATTAAAATATTTGCTACTATAGCCTAGGATTTGTTTCTGATCTGCTAATTCAGTGAAACTTACATAGCACTCACAAAGGCATTTTTTTTTCAAATTTCCCTGTATTTTCCGCGTTTTAAAACAAATTTCTTGTTTTCCCTGAATTTTCTTAAGATGTTGGGTCTATTTTCATTTTCCCTGAGATTTTGGCTCTATTTTGATTTTCCCTGAGATTTTGGCTCTATTTTCATTTTCTCTGAGATTTTGGCTCTATTTTCATTTCCCTGAGATTTCCCGGTTTTCCAGGTTTTGTCTGAACCCTGCATGATTATTAGGAAGATTTCCAATAAATAATCTATTAGTTTTTATTCAGCCATTCTTCTGTATCGTCTTCTTTTTTATTTAACCATTTCCTATACCAGTCAATTCCACTCAATGAAAACCATTTATTTTTTTTACTTTAATCATCCCACAGTAAAAACCAGTGGAATTTCTAACAAAGTACAGTTCTTATTCTTGCTCATTTTAATGTTGTAACATAAAAAAAAAAAAAACTAGTTTTCCTAGTTTCCGACATTGAAATTAGAAAATGCACAGTACTAGCAAGGGTTGATGTTCTGGTGCCTTGTAAATAGCCGTAAGGCCTGGCCGTGATGTTCTTCCTAGTGGGAAAGCTGAATTGTTACTAGCAGGTGGTAAGTGGTTTACATGCATTATTCATTGCGCATGTTACTTGTTTGTAGACCCTGAAGCTGCTTTCGCCACTTCCCGGTGCCTTAGAGGAAAATATTTGTGTAATTTTCGAGTGTCTAGAAATAATTAGTCTGCCCATTTTGGCTTCTCTTTGTTTCAAGTAAATGATGGCTTATCTGCAACTGATTATTATAAACTAAACATTATTCAGAATATAACATTAATGAATCTTATTAATCTTATTGCTTTGGACAGTGGAGGAATGTGCTGTAGAGAAGTTTAATGCAGGAAGCCCTAGAATTTTTACTTTTTTTTTTGGTAGGACATTCTACAGGAAACAAACTTAAATCGTCTTAATAGTCCAGAAAAGCACCGTATTGAATTAGCACCGATATTGCTTCCAGTACTGATGATTTTCTGCTTTAGCCAAAAAAAAGAACAAAAAAATACTTGTGGCGCCGAAGCTAGGCTACTGCTGTATTTTTATGGCTGCTGTGCAGAGAGATTTTTTGCTGCGGCTTCAGACTTTTCTTGTTTGTAAATCGGTTGTCTGTTGCCACTCACCAAATGACAAGGGAAAGTAGGAATGCTACCAAGTGAAAAAAATGTAAAAATTTGAGCACGCCAATAAAAGTGTGAAAAAATGTGAAAAATTGGCCGAACTGGTGAACAAATATGAAATTTTGGATTTTTTGATTAAATAAAATTGCATCGTGCAACAAACAATGAATAAATTAGGTCCTCTCCGGAAGAATCAAGATAAAGTTCAGTTTGAGGAGTTCATTTACCTGCGTTTGCCAGTGAGCCGGATTATTTGGTTTGTCGGTCGATGGCAGTGTGACTTGCATTGTGAGAATGTCGATGTTCTTTTATTCGAGAAGTTACCCAAAAATGCAACGTACCCACGCTCCCGAACTTGTCAAGCCACGGAATGCGTTTTCGTGCTTTGAAAATAGACTTATTCAAATAAATGTGTAAAAAATGATGTGATAAACATAAAAATGTCCAAAATTTGCATGCGAAAAATGTGAGAAAAATCCAAACTCGACGTGAAAAATGTGAAAAACGAACGACCCCTGGTGGCATCCCTGGGGAAAGTCTCATTTGGCATTTTGTTTCAAGCTCTATTCACCAAAATGGCAACTTCTCTATCCTGAAACTCGCATTTTCGTACTTCATAAACTGTAGTAAACAGAGACGAACAGTTTGCAGTGTTATGTTCTGTGTTATCGACTATAGCTCTACCCAATTAATTTTTCGATTTAGGTGGCAACATCTTTTCCCAATTGGACAGTTAAACAATAAAACAAGTATTAAAGGCTAAAAGAACACCAAAAATTGCTTCAATTTTTCTCCTCTTGGCAATTTTGCCGTCTGCCCACATGGTATTGGCCAAAGACGGGAAAGCCAAAGGCTTACAAGAAATAACTAAATACAGATGCAGACCTATTTACGTTGCCTTTTGAACTTGGATGTCAGACTGCCTGAGTGGGGAATCGAACCCTGGACCTTTGAAACCAAAGGCCGAGGTCCTACCGCCGAGCATACTGACACGGCCTATATTTAGTGGTATTGACCACGTGGCAAGTAGATTATAATAATTCACATTTGTGAAGATTAAGTAGGAAGAACGATAAATTTTAATAATTACGGCACTTTTTTTTGTTAAATTAGACTAACAAGTGTTGTTACGTGAATGAGAAGCTTGGGGAGCATTCACAAATTACATCACACTTTTTTTCCTAGCAATTTAGATGGCTCGCCTCCTTTGTAATACCAGTGTAACACTTGGCTTGTGTCTTTCCCCCCCCCCCCGGGACAATAAATAACATTCTCCCTCCACCACCACCACCACTTCTACAGGTTTTTTTCATGAATTCTTTTTCACAAGCTGTAAATTAGTGCCTAGAGTTATAATGACCAGTGATTTTGAAAAAAAAAATTAAGTCGTAAACATAAGTTAGAAAAATAATTTAGCTAAAAGAATTTAGTTAAAAACTAAAGGAAAAGTTTAGCGAAAAAAATTTTTGCAAAATTGGAGTGTTACACTTCATCATACTCCCCCCTCCTCATTCATAACAGATGGTACACGTTTGCTCTATCCCCCTCCACGTGTTACGTAACTTGTGAACGCTCCCTTACGTGATGACAAATAATCATGTTCTTCAAGGTTCTTTAGATCAGATTCACTGTCTAAATAAATGTCCAAGCATGTTGTGTTTGCAGATGCAGAAAGGTGGCTTAATTACGCAACCATTAAAAAGTGTAAACAAGTTGTGCTCGTCGTGATTAGTAATTGGTGCAAAATATTAATTGGCTGAGAAATTTCTCAGGGTTTTCATTGCCACACGTGTAAGAATCCTTCACAAACTACTAAAAAAATAATAATTATATCCTTTTGCCTTGTTTTTCCTCTAGTCCAAGAAGAACGGCACTATGGTACACACTCGTTCTCCAAACTCCTTGTGCGATGTTGCTTCAGACCCAGCGACAATGAATGGGGTACAGGAAGTGCTGCTGAAGTCGTCCATCGTTCAGCACGGACTTGAGGCAGACAAAGACGATTTACGGAGGCGGGTGGTTGAGCGAGAACAACAGTTGGATGATACAAGGGTAAGTGTCCGGATTTGTAGGCGTGTTTTGTCTTGAATTGTTGGAAAATGTGGAGTAAGAGATTACAATGTAAAAACAAGCAGCAAGTGTTTTGTAAGAAGCCTTAAAACTGATGCCACCATTCAGGGGTGATGAATAGTGTTAGCAACACTTGACACAGATTTGACTGACTGTCACGGACATTCATCCTATGCAGGAAACCATTGGTTTCTAGCAGTTTCGATTCTTCAATAATGATTATACTATAGTTAGCCATACTGTAACATAATATAGTTAGGTTTATTTTGTGTTCTTGTAAATTTCCTTTTGGCTATATGAGGATTCGCAGTGGTAAAGTAAAACACAAATACTGCAAATCACGAGCATCTTATTTATTTAAATGAGCTGTATTTTAAGTGTACAGTTGAATTTCAAGGCAAATGGTCATCTTTTAAAAAAGGTAAGTGGTGCGTAGCTTGATTAAGTCAGTGTTCTTACGAATCCTTCAAAGTTTTCTTACAAAAACCCAAACCTTGTCTTAAATACAGGAAACTAAATTTCCAACCAAGCTCAATGTAGCAACGCTCAAACTGCAAATAGGAATAAAATTAAATGTCGTGTATGCAAATCAGAACAGTTACTGAAAAAAAAAAGAATTGAAAATAGAAAAGATTGTAGGCATAGCCCTGGTTCTGTGGATCAACCTGGAACATGGCAAACCTCCAAAGTCATTTAGTTATCTAGACACACGCTAGTGTGTCGCGCCAAGTTAGGCAACAAACATCACATCAATTCAATTGTCCAGGTTGTAAACCATTGTAGCGCTACGCCATTGCGTCAGTGTCTTATATCTTGAAGCATAATTGGGCACATTTCAGGTACTTGGGTAAAAATAATAATGCGGTACAAAAGCTTAAATTGTGTTGAAATCGAGAGCAATGACCCACCTGACAAAAATTAACTCGTGTTTGAATGCCAGCTATGCTGCTTTCAATGCAAAATCTGCCCCTCAATAATGTTGAAAATGTGTTGCTAGCTAGCTAGCTAGCTAGTCCGCTCATCCCCATGTTAAATCCCATAGGGTGATTATTCATCGATTCCGAGATAACAGGAAGGCTTCCAGCTATGAAATTGGACGAATGGGTGCACTACAATACAAACTGCGTACCTTTTATGGTTTGGAGCCTGGTGGCTTAACAGGGATAGCGTGAGAGGGCGCGTAAGTACGAAAATATTGTTATAACCATTGTTAGTATTGTCGGCATCGTCTCTCATTGGACGGCCAAAGAAACGACAATGAGAACGAGAACGTGTATACTGACGTACGTGCCTAGGGGCACACTAGTGTAACACGATAAATCTAAACAACGTTGCCAAAGAAATTGTATTCACATCCAATCCACGAAAAATAAACTACCTCTAAAAACAAACCAAAATAAACAAAGCCAAAAACTGGTGAAGAGGCCACCAAGTTGAGAGTGGTTCAGTCCTTCAAAGGAGTGATATCAACACACCAAAACTAACGAAATAAAACAAATTACAACAAAATTAAAACCAAACCTATAAATAGGTGATTAAGTTAAGAATGGTTCGGCCTATAGGCAAAAGGTAGTAGGAAATTGTTGAAAACCAATTTCTAGTTGACGTGGCACTTTATTACTCATCTGCACGGTAGTGGAGTTGAGTCAATACACAATTTAAAAATGGAGTGATATCATATCAAAAACCAAAACTGGTAAAAGGAGCCGCCAAGTTCCGAATGGTACGACCCTTCAAAGGAGTGATATCAACACACCAAAACATTTGCCAACTTAAACGCACCAAATAATACTTTGGACGTTAAATGAAAACTTGAACATTGCTACCGAAAGTAGCAATGTTCTAGTTTTCATTTAACCTTCGAACTATTAAGCGGTGCGATTAACTTGACGAATGTTTTGGTGTGTTCATATCACTCCTTTGAAGGGCCGAACCATTCGGAACTGGGCGGCCCCTTTTACCAGTTTTGGTTTTTGATATGATTGATTTGTCATCGAACAAATTACTATTCACACTTTTTTGTGTGTATGCAAACAAAGATTTTAATTTACCAATTTTTTTTAAGGAATTAAACTTTTTTTTAAAATTAGGATTGACTTCAGTCTTGAATTCTGATACAAGTCCTTGAATAACTCTCGAAAATTCCTTGGTTTTCATGTGAAAGATTCTGTACAGACCACATAGAGTACTACTCAATTTTAGTGTGACAAGGTTTAAAACAAGTGTTGCATTTTTTGCAGAGGGAGCTCTCTGGACGTGATCGTCTTATACAGCAGCAAAAGACTCAGCTAGACGAAGCAGTACGCAATCTATCATTAGCAAATAAAGCCAAGGTGAGTCGAGTTATAAGAAAGTCATTGTATTTTTACAAGTTGATACTTTAGGTAAGTTGTATCTTTGTTTAGTAAGCTGAAATCTGCTATATTTATAGTACTCATCGGGGATAAATAAAGTTGCAAATATGTTGGCAGAGTGTTCAGGGCATTTTTGACACAATACATAAATTTGAGTAAGATTACGAAGATATTTACAGAAAGTCGTACAAATCTGCTCGCTCATATGTGGAAACCAGCTGAAGCCTGTGCTATGCACGGATGGTGTTTGATGCACCGTTTAAAATATTGGGACGATTTGCTTTCTTATGTGTTTGTTGCGAAAGGCGTGTAACCCGTCTGTCTTTTTGTGCCGACTGGCTAGGAAACAATGATGTTCGTTTGCTTCGCTCACTCAATCAGCCCCTACCTTGATCCAGACTCCATGCACTTACGTAATGTATGAATCTTTCCACCGGACATAAAGGGAATACGCCTTTGTACAGCCAAGTGTAAATCGTTAGCCCGCCGGCTTTGTCAATTTTGTTCAATGTTTAACTGAATTTCACTAATCCTTTAATTTTAATCATCTACAGCGACAGAACCTTTACCCAGCGGTTTAATATTAAGTTGTATATACGTGTTGCATTGTTTTATCCGTTAAAAGTTAGGTTTTCAGTTTGCGCACACTGGCTACCAAACGCTTATGCCTCCTGACCCAGACTCACTTTCATATGAATATTTCTAGCATAAATAAATAAATACGCCTTTCTACAGCAAAGTCGAAACCTTTAGCCCGCTGCCTTTATCATTTTGTTCACTATTTAACCGAGTTTCACTAATACTTTTATTTTAATTGTCTACAACGACAACCCTGGATCTGATGGCGTGCTTCACAGTGCAGATGAAAGGGAGGGAGGGAGGGAGGGGTTGGGGAGGAAAGGAGAAGAGAGAAGGGTTGAAACATGAAAAAGTAGGACTGATCGTGGGAAACTTATGTATTTGTTCCAATATAGTAACCAAAATCCCCCCTCCTCCTCCCTCCCCCCCCCAAAAAAAAAAACGAGCAGAGGTCACATGATTTTAACACACATTTCTTAACTGTTGTTGGTGGCTTTAGTTACTTCACTGTTGGTAGCTGCTGTTACCAATTCTTCGTAGGCGTCGAACGATTTGTTTCAAACTGCATCATCCAGTAGATTCAAAACATCGGCCTCCGGGACTTGCGTGGTTACAGTTGACTGGACTTGCGGGACAATTGATTCAGGCTGTTTCCTTTTTTAAATTCTGATTCAAGGCATTTTATACGACTCTGCAAATTTTCGTTTTGTGTTTTCACACGACTGCAGAAACTCGCCGTGCACTACCTTTGCGTCCAGTTGGCGCTTTTCCCTCCGTAATTGCTTTTCTTTTTTAAGCCGTCTATTTGCATTCGTAATGCAATCTATAGTTTCGATGTAATGACACAAACACACTATTTAACACAAACGTTTTAAAACGCACAGAAAGATTCTGGTAATTTACGGAGTTTAACCGAACCACGCTAAATCACTCGAGTTTGTTTACTAACCGACGCAGATTATCATCAGATTATCATCGCAGATTATTACGCAGATAAAAATATTGAAACTACGTAAAACGATAAAACGGCTATGTTAAAGCACCGACCGTCTTGCAGGACACAGAGCGGCAAGAAAACCTGATTTACGTCGCAATGAAAGGAAACGGAACTTGCCTAACCTAACCTAACAAACCTAACCTAAAAATAAAAAGCAGACAGCATAGTATGGAACATTATTTTTCCGTTTTCACCTTTTCGTGTTTCTGTGAATCCTGGAACATGGCAGCCGCTTTACACGGCCGGGCCCACCATTTTACATGGTTAAAATACGTGTTTGGAGAACTAAAAAACATGTTTAGAAAACTAAAAAAAAAAACATTTCCCCCCATTTTTTTAATGTGAGATGAGAAGAGGATGAAGATCTACGTCGGTACGTATGGAAATTGAGTGATTTTGCTTGGTTTGGTTAACTCCATAATTACCACGATTCCTTTTTTAAGCCGTGTATTTGCATCGCAATGCAATTTCAAGGAACTTGATGGGTCCCTTTACGCTTCTGGAGTTTTTGTATGATTAGTACTTGCAATAGTCATATTACAAAGTCCCAGTCTGGCGGTCCATCCAGTGAGAGGTAATGTAAACTGCGCTGAGCGCTGCCATCCAGAGGTATTGTGCATGTTTATAAAGACATTGTTGTTGAAAAACACTTTGTATCATGTCCCATGCTTCTTTTGCTGTGTTTGATGCAGCAAAAATCTCGTGAAGTGGTAATGAAATAGACAGGAATATTAAAGCATGGGCTCTCTGAACCCTAAGCCGCCGGTCATGTATTTCTTTTGCAGTAGGACCTTGTGTGTCAGGAGGTTCAGTTTCGTCCACAAATCCAAATAAACCTTTTTCAAGCAATAAGCATTTACAGTTAGTTTTCCAGGATTCATAGTTGTCCGATGTCTACTTCTCAATAGTGATATGCTGAAACGATGATGTAGTATTTTGTGTCATTACTACAAAACTCACTACCCAAATACGGCAATAATTCTTTAAAATACAGCTTGACTACACTGTTGCCACTTAATTATTAACGAATTCCCCACTACAGCAAAACAGACGCTCGAATTCGTAAGTTTTTGTGTAGCTTCGTTATAACGAGGTCCACCTTTGATGTTGTGTTGTTATTACAACCAAACTAGTTCCAAACATTTTTCTTTAAATGGCAAACGTTCATGTGCTAAGAACAAACGAGAGAATAGTCTACTGACTCGTTTTAGGGCAGCAAAACACTGACTTGCTTCAGGCTGTACTGACATTGCACCACGCTTCGTTATAATGAGGTTCGTCTAGTTTTTATGTCCGTCACCTTGAAATTCCGTCCAGTTCAAAAAAACCAAAGCTCTGCTGCCATTGTTGGTTTAATAACAACTTAATCAAGATGAAGAACCACAGTAGAACCTTGATTATCTAAACTAATTGGGACCGAAGGGTGTTGGGATAATCGAGAATTAGGATGATCCAATTTACATGCAATTTGAAAGAGGAAAGTTTTTCTTTACTCATTTTTAGTGTTTGTCAACTACGCTTGATTGTACAAGACTACAGAAAAGAAAATTTTGCATGAAATGACTCCAGGAACATAAATAAAGCAAAGTCGGTGCTTATTCTGTTTCTAAAAAAAAAAACGGCAAATTTCTGAATATTTGTTAATAATGGGAGTTTGGATAATCGAGGTTCTACTGTACTTGAATGTAAGGACACATCACTGCCACATGTAGTTACTTCAAACAGCTTTAATTTATTGCAGCAAACAAAACGTTTACAGGCTGCCATTTGCTGACTCCATTTTTCTAGAAGCAACATTTTTCTATTACACCTCCAAAACCGGAAGTCAACAAAATACAGAAGTGTATGTTGGCCATTTATGGCTGACAATTATTATACAGAAGCTCACATGAGCCGTACACAACTTTTTGCAGGCCTAATTTTTTTAACAGTATTTTTGGCCTGCTTAGTAAGTGAAATAAATAAGAATAAATAATAATAAAACCAATCCTAGTTTACTTAAGGACTACAGGAACGAAAAGAACACCAATTATCAATAATTTTCACCGTCGCATCAAAGGTTGGTTGGGGAGTCTCACTGGGCAGACATGAGGTACAGGGCCAATGGGTGCCGGGAAAAGATTCCGTTGCACATCAATGTGAAGGAATTACTAGCAATTGTGCGGGCACTTAAGTCCGTTTAGGAACATGTCTAGGGCCAATCCATGAGGGTCCTCTCGGACAGTAAAGTGTTCAAGAGTTATGGGTTTGGCAGTACTGCCTGCAGTGCATGGTAGAGGTGGTTTACATCCCAGGGGTGTTCAATGAGGTGGTGGACCGACTGTCCCGCACGTTCAGAGACAATTTTGATTTCAAGCTGTGTCCTGAGGTGTTCCGGATGCTGTGTAGGAGGTTCGGCAATCCAGACATTGATTTGTTTGCATAGCTGGCTGTGGCGCAGCTTGATATGTTTGCGTCTTAGGCCGCCTTAGCTTGGTTTGTGCTACTTCAAGAGCTGGGGTCGAGAGCCCTATCGCCTTGCTGCCCCATCTTGACCTGCTTTTGGATCTCTACGCGGGTGCAAGGGCACCGGATTTTTTGGGCCATGGGAGGCCTGGTTTATCGGAAGTGGTTGGAGGAGCCCGCCCCAGATGATTGGTGGCAGTGCCATGACCATTAGTTAAGATTTCCTTTTTGGATTTTAGGCACTAATGTAATCTGTCTGATACGTAACACAGACGAGGAGGGCTCCATGAAGGAGAAATGGAATTTCAACAAGGGCAAGGTACTTACTCGCAGGAGAAATTAAGTTCTCCGAGTTGAAAACGACGAAGTCTGTGTTACGGTTAACTCTCCTTCCCCCCCCCCCCCCAGGCTCGGAAATGCTTGTTGGAAAGTGGGAAGGGGACTTAGTAGGGTAGTTACATAGTTTTGCATAAATTACTGATACAATTTCTGCCATGTGATGTAGGTACAAAGCGCCGATTGGTGAGAGGGAGATCCAATATGTAACACAGATTTTGCCATTTTCCATTCAGAAAACTTAATTTCTCCTGCGGGTAAGTTACCTTACCCTGGTAGAAATTCCATTTTTCGATAATTTGATTTTGAACTTCATGGACACGACTTAACAACCAAAACTGTAACCAACTTGCATAGCCAACTTGCATAGCACACATTAAAGTTCCTTGTATTTCTCCACCTTACTAGGCGGTTTGTTTAGAAAAGGGAACGTCAAAAAAATTATGATGGTTTGGTGAAAATGAGGGTGAAGCGATTTCAGATGTTGTGAACGAGAAGTCGTTCTTTTCACTGAAAAGTCTCATTCAATAAAACTTTGCATTGGTGGTTTGTCGTGCTCCCAACCGAAGACATTGTGCCAGAAGGCAAGACAGGCAATTTTGCTAGGGAAATCCCTAAGATTTTTTTTACTTACCACAATAAAGATAAGCTTAAAGCATCATCCTCTTTCTGAAAACACCAGGGACCTCTTGCACATAAGACAGTTGTGTTACTCTCATTAGGTTAATTTGCCCCGTAAAAAGACTTGCAATTGAAACAGGCTTCACTCATATAAACAATACAAATAAATTGCAAAAGGGGGCTTACGTCAGCATGTGCTATCTCCTACCTTACCATGCACTTCCAGATCCAGTGCAAACATTTACTTCCCGGTCACAGCAACCGCAATCACTTCACCCTCACCTGTCATGAAACCATCGTAATTTTTAGACATTCCTTGAAGACACAGGAAGGTGGAGAAATATTAGGAATTTTAAGGTGTACCTATACAAGTTAGGGAGATGTTTTATATTTTTTTATTTTTGATATGGCTTTGCCTCAATGAGATGCGTGTGTTTACGTATTTATTAGTAGTGGTCTAATAAATACACCACTTCCAACAGTTTTTTGGAGAGATTTCAAATGTTATAAAATAAGTCCAAAAGAAGACACTTTAAGAGCAAGAAATTAACTAACAAGAACTGAACATTTTTCATCAGCATTGCCCCTTCAGCCCTAAATCGAGCTGGGCAAGCCAAATTTGCTAAGTCTAAAGAAGTACGTACTTCACACCAACGACCCAGTAGCAGTAATCCTTGTGCAGCCACTACTCCCAGAACGCTGCTCCAATACTCCGCGGGCCCCCTTATAAGCCTTTACAATTTTTGTAACCATTGTTTGTTAATAAGGCTAATGCAATGACTTTAATGTTAAAGGATGGAATGATTGAGTTTCTTTTGTAAATACAACGTATTCTTTGGTTTTGTAGGCCTTTTTGACGACTCAGCTTGCGGATCAAGATCGTAAATTAGCACTGTTAGAACAGTATCGTGATCCAAGACCCCTGGTAAGACAATAATGACAGTATTATACTTGGTACCCTTAAATTGCTTTGCTATAAGTCTTGGAACACATTCGTGTTAGTCTTTAATGTTGGTAATAGGATGACTTGCATTGCATATCATCCCACAATGGATTAGATTGTGGACGGTTAAAATCACAATAATTTTACAAGTTTTAGATAAGATGGATGCATAACATCTGAACTGGGGTTGAGGCGACTTTAAATGTTGTTAAAGAAGAAAACTATACTATATCAAGATGCAGATAATTACAGGACTAAGAAAGTACTTGCACAGTTCACATCTGGTGAATTTTCCACAGTGATAAGATGGTAATACCAACAATGTTGAAGCTGTGGTTGTTTGGTTAAAGAAAAACAACCGGACCTGATATGTGAACCCACATTGACATAACAATCCAATTTAAGTTTTAACAGATATCTTCCTGTCATGGTCGCAATAAAAACACCAAATACACAATTCCTCACGTCATCCTCACATTGTTGCGTGAAGTACATAGCGCTGCAACAACTGCCAACATTCAAAAATTCGCCCTGCAATGTGAGTATGAGCGAGCATGATATAGTGAGAGCCTGATGAAGACAGATGTTAAGTGATATTACCATCTTATGATAAAGCTGTCGAAAATTTGCCAGATGTAAACTGTGCAAGTATTTTCCTTCTCCTGTAATTATATTTTTTTTGAAAATGAGTGTGAAAAGTGGTAGAAGTATCGCTACTAGAGATGTATACTTTCACATTAAATGTAGTCATAACGTATTCACTACTATTCTGCTGTTTTGTAATTATGGCACCACCTGATGTCGCAAATCTTCCTTATTCAGGTTCAGCTACAAGTAGTCCCTCGCTGGCGTCAAAAGAATATTTCCTTGATGCTGCTTACTATTCTCAAGTGTTTACTAACATAACAAATAAGTGGAAAATCTCTTCATCGTACTGCTAAAAGGACATACCCTCTCACTTTTTAACGTATCGCATTCTAATAGACTTGGAATGTTTGTAGGAAATGTGAATGCATTTGCAACATTTACAAACATAACATAACACAAAATAACTACACCACCAAAAGTCATTGATTTATGAGGTGGAAAGCCACGAAACAGAGAAATGGCAATTTAGCCTGGCTTTGCAGGCAACAATATCCAGGGGAAGGCTGTTCCACAGGTTCAACAAGCTGTGATTGTGGAAGGAACTACGGAGCAGGGTATGAATTTAGGGTTTAGAAATTTGTGACATCTAGTTGGTCGCCCAGGTACCGCAAACGACTTGTCCTTGGGGAACCTATCGATGTTATTCACGATTAAGAGGTTTGTAAAATATTACCTCGAAGTTTGCGGGTTTCAAGATTTTGTAAGTTCATCTGGCGCAAGGCTAGGAACAAATTTGGTGGCTCGTTTTTGGACTGCTTCGAGGACCTTTGGCCAATTATGGGGCTTAAGCCTGAACACACAAATCAGATGGACGCAGACGACATACGCCTGATGTGCACATTAAGGAAGAAGTTTCGCCTAACCTGATCAAGGCCACTGTTTGCTTTCCTGGCAGCTGCAATGCACTGGGTGCTAGGTTTGAGGTTACAGTAATCTCAATCATGACACCAAGAGTCTTTATCTGGGTACCACGTTTGAGGAAAACATTGTTGAGAGATGATAGGTGTGATTAGAGTTATTTTGGCCAAAGTGAAGGACCACACACTCTTCCGATTCTTCCTTCACCACAAAGGTTCTTTCGCTTCTTCGTTGAACTTCCATCGCTCCTTGGACTGACTGATGACCTTTGCCTGCAAGAAGAACCTTCACCCGTTGTACTCCCTTGATTCGCAATTGCTGCGCACCGAAGGGACCCTTCGTGCTGCGATCCTTCACCCTGGCAGAAAACCCTTCGCTTGACACCATGTCATCACAATGGGCCTTCGTTCGTTACATCATGACTCACTGGGCCCAATGGCTTGTCCATTACCTACGCCCTACGTCATCTGTCATTTTTTCCAACTCCATTGAGCCACTTAAACGAAGGAAATCCACGCCTTTCCCGGACCCTTCGTGAACGCTTTCTTCGCATATACTTTTCACGAAGGCTTTCCCGTGCACTTCATTTCGCCAAAGGATCCAAGATGGCGACCCTTCGTTCTTCCTTCGCCGAAGGCACCTGAATGTCCCTTACGTTTTGCTACTTGCGTCACTATTAAGTGTAATCAATGCTCCACACCATCCTTTCGGAACTGCACCCCTCTCTTCCGATGGAATATTTCCAGTCCGCACGGCAGCATCAACCCATCATCCTTCGCTGCTTGCCAGCTTTCAACAAGCTTCTTGACGGCCCTGCAAAACTTTCCCGTCGTAGCCTGCTAATCCTTTACCTACAATCGCCACAACTCTTGCCGACCTAAATCCATCTCGGCTTGCTGTCTCTCTCCTGCCAGTTTCGCAGACATCGTCAGTCTGACGTACCAGTCAACCTTCTTCGCAGCTCCACAAACCTTTTTCTCACTATTACCTGTCCCAATCTGACCAACATGGCAGAAGTTCTTCGCTGCTTCATTCTACATCGATAGCAGCTTTCCCGAATCGAGGCCGTCAACTCGAACTGAAGCCGACTGACATTCTCCAGTGACAATCCACTTACACCTCTCTTCTGTACTTCTTGCCATGACAGAAATCAATATGTTGCGGCTCATCATTGACCGTCTTCCTCACCTCAACCGGTGCCTCATCGTGGCTTCAACCTTCCTTTCTCTGGATGAAGCCATGGTCTCAACCGCCCACAAGTTTTCACCAACCTTTTTCAAGAATGGACTCAATGCTGTACAGTCCTCGTTTTTGCTGTCCTAAACTCGTCTTCAAAGCCGCCAGCAACGTCCATCGACTTGAAGACTTCTGCATCTCTTGTAGTCATTTGAATCAGAACCTCCTTCAATCCTCTGCACCTTTCCTGACGAGGATGATGAGAGTTCCAATGGTAGCGATAACGACTTTCATGTCACCTTATCTGAAACATCTCGACACAAACTTTCCAGCAGTGCAATGACCAAGCCCGTCGTTGATGTATTGGACGGGGAATCTCTTTTACCCTTCCATTGGCATCTTCCAGGTTGACTTCTGGGTCAATCGGAAGCCTTCTTCACATGACGTCTTGCTTCATGGCTCTTGCCAAACTTCTGAAGCTATTTCACCAAAATGACCAGGTCATCACCCCTTGTCTGACAATAGCTCGCTCCCTTCAATCCGCCTGCTAGACACCGGCAGCAAATCCCGAGATCCTGTCAATCTGTCACCATCTACATTAATAAAAATGAGTTGCAGTGTTGTAAAACGGCCACCCGACCCAGAACGGACAACCATCTAATAACAACAGTAACAATGCTGCGTTGATTGTCAACAACACCCGGCCACCCGTCTAATAATAATAATATTCGATTATTGTAAACGGGATGATGGTGTATCAAACACCACCCGTGCAAAGCAGGGGCTTCAGCTAGTCTTCATTTAAAACCGACAAAAATTTAGGCCTCGTGGTCACTAGCCCATGTGTGAAGCTCTCCTCTGGCAGTTACAAACGTCAAGGTCTCATCATGTCAACAAGACAACGCAGTGTCACATTTATCAACAAGACACCAACCATCAATGCTGATCCCAATCACTTACGCCGATTCATAACTCTTGTCGCCGTAAAACAACAAAAACACAAGCGATCGCCTGTTGTTTCCCACCCATTCTCAAGTCCTGCCATGAAGAATCTCCCGCACATGACTTCTCGACTCGTACACATCCGTGGATCCCCTCAAGGCAGTTCAAGATTTTGGGCTCCGTTTCTGTCACTTTGACTCGGTTAGGTCCCCAGTGTGCATTGCCACCTTTCTCAAGAAAGCTTTCCAATCAAGACAATCTCAATTTCCGACCGTAACATAATCTTTATCTCCTCGACGTCTTGATGGTGCGTCTCGCCCCCCCCCCCCCTTCTTCTTCTGAGGGTTAAGAAACTCGCACTCAACCTTCCTTGCTCTGCCATCTTTATGAATGGTTCCTTCCCATTGCAGATAGCCTTTATGCATAGAAATCTGCGGAGAGCAGCTCTCCACGGGAACCCACCTCACAACTCTTGGAAACCTGTAAGTTCATCACAGAGTATTCTGTGATATCAGTGCTGTCTTTGCCTTCTACTTCGAGTTCAGAAACGCGCATTGAGAAAAGTGAAAATCAGTGTGCAGATGGTGTCAAAACTTCTGAATTAAAAACGAAGTAACGGAAGCAGAAATAATTTGGTCCATCAAAGCCATTAAAAGTGCCTTTTCTTATAACAGCTGTAGAGACTTAAACAATATTTTCAAAAAGCATGTTGAAAGATAGTTCAATAGTTGAAAAAATCTCACTTGGGAGCACTAAAATGTCTATACAATTTGCCATGGACTGGTGCCTTATTATAGAGAAGAATTCATGATAGAAATAAGGCTCGGCCATTACCGATATTGGCATCGGTATCGGACTGATACTACCAGTATCGGTATCGAAACGGTATCGGCTGTTTTGGTCAAATATAGGTTTTTGTGATATCTTCGCCAAAAATTGTCCGTTTTTGATGTTCCAATACACCATTTTAACCGTTTTTTCGAGAGCTTTCCAATGGTACTAATTTCAGAGCGATAGCTTCAGTTGTTCTCAAATTATTTAACAAAAACCAAAAACAGGTTCCAAAAAATGCACTTTACTGCAAGATGCTTGCTCATAGAGGTTTGAGATTCGGAATTTTTCATCAACCTTTGTTTCTGAATATGGAAGAAACATTAACTTTACTGGAAGTAATGCGTTGAAGTATCGGCATCGGTATCGGTTATGTAGCATCGAACCAGATCGGATCGGTCAAAGTTGGTATCGGCCGAGCCTTAGATAGAAATAAAAGACAGTATCCGTGGTGGTTGTTATGTAGTGATCTACTTTGATGAAGCTCATAATCGTGTATCTCAAAGAAATAAAATGGACATTCACTGCCGTTATTGGAATAACAAGTCACAACTGGTGTGCTCTCGTTATGTAGGTTCGGTATTTATGGGACATGCTACAGCAGAACATATTTTGCTGAAATTCAAAGAAGAAATTGCATGGACCGAACGTTAACTGGAAATTTTACCAATTGTTAGAAGACCAGTTAAAAATATTAAACAGTGAACTCGGCTTGCTACAACTTGGCAGTTGTGGATTGCATATGGTGCATCGTGCGTTCGGTATTGGTGCCGGGAAAACGGGTTGGGAAATTAACAGGTTTTTAAAAGTGCCACAAAGTATTCAAAGATAGCCCAGCATGAAGAGCAGATTATATTGCAATGACGGGTGCATTTACATTTCCTAAACAAATTTTGCGCCCATCGATGGATCGAAAAGCAATGAAAACACTAGTTGTTATTGAACAGATGCTGAATGTTTTGCCCCATATTAAAGACTAAGTGGTGAAAGTAAAACCTGTTCCATGTATTGACTCTTTTGGTATGAAAAGTGCATTAACTACTGACACTGTTAACTGCAAAGCTGGAGTTTTACAAAGCAATAAGCTTCGAAATTGAACCATTTTTATCTAAGTTTCAAACTGCAAAACCATTAAGCCTCTCATGTATTCACATCTTTGCGACATAATACGTGACTTAATGTCAAATATAATCAAATCTAGTGTTCTGGATAATGTTCAAGTTGTAGCCAACTTAAAAGAAGTTGATGTAACGAAAGCCAGCAATATGAAACTGGTGAAGGAGATTTTCATTGGACTTGGTGTGTCAAAAGCTTTTAGAAAAAGTAAAACAAGTGATCTTGCAAAACTTGGACTTTACAATGATGTCTTAAGATGGTACAAAGCTATATGGCAACGGTGTCCAGTAACATATTCTGTTGTTCGAACTATCAGTTCACTTTCTCCATAGCTAATTGCTGAAAATTCTGTTTTGTCTAAAAAACGATTTGACAGGCTTTCGTAGATTCTGCTAGATAAAGGAAGAATAACTTCAACCAAAGGAGATAATGCCAAACAAGAATACAAAACCTTGATTTCGAACGAGACAGTAAAGGACAAGTTTAAAGAATTCTCAGTAAAAAATGATCGACTAGATGTTATGTATGCTGAACTCCTGACAGATAA
>JAHWFP010201506.1:31051-43931 GCA_023313725.1 Lithobius niger | reverse complement strand
GGTATTCGGCCGAATACTGATTTTGGCCGAATGGTGATATTCGGTTTTCGGCCGAATAGTGTCAGGATTTGTTGGTATTCGGACGAATATTTATTAGTGTATATTTATGCATTTGTGTTAATGTAAGAACGTTTACTTTTTGGTTTATGGGGAATTGTCTTCTGACATTTCTAAAAGAAGGAAAAATGATCATATATGTTTAAATTCCAGGTGTTAACGGTTAAGTATTCGGCTCAGGGACGACACTAAAGGGAAGGGGAGGCGAGGGGGGAGGGCGCTCGCCCCCCCCCCCTTAAGTTTTGGGAGCCCCTCCTGGCACCCCCGCCATCAGATAAAAATCAAACGTATAACCGAAGAAAAATCTGGTTACTTATTAGGAAAACTACGTTAGTTTCTTTCACAACGACACGAAGGACTTGAGGTCACATCAATGGAGCCTAGTTGTTACTGTGACAGTTGTGAAATCATTTTTTTTTCAGCTGCATTTAAAAATATTCCCAAAAAAATGGTGAGAAAGAGAATTGCAAGAGTGTTATTTTTACTTTTATCCTTTATTTTTTTTTTGAGGAGGGACCTCAAAAGTAGGATTTTTCGGTTCACCCCCCTGGCTAAAATTGCTGCCCCAACGCCTCCCCAGTAAAGTGACTCCAGCGTTGTCCCTGATTCGGCCGAATATGTAAATTGTTTGGTGCCGAATATTCGGTATTCGGTAGGTTTAACTATTCGGTTGTATATTCGGTATTTAGTATTTGGCAAGTTGAGTGTTCGGTTATATATTCGGTATTCGTTATTCAGCAAGTTAAGTATTCAGTTGTATATTCGGTAAATTTTGTATTCGGTGCATCCCTAGTGAAACTACATGGTGTGAAGGTAAAAGTGGGGGGTGGGGAGGAGGCACAATAATCATATGCAGTTTTCACTGACCCTGATGCCAGTCTTCCAAGGTCATCGAGATGCTAGTTTTCAACTTTGTAAAATCTCGATGTAAATAAAAAATTTACACTGGCAAGGCATGACCAATGCAAAAAATAAATAAATTTGGGTTAAAAGCTTGGCGATCACGGATGCTACGAGGAGTCGTTGTGTTGTGCTATCCAAGAGGCCTTTTTGAGAAACAGTATTCTAAAATGATGTGACCCTCAGTACCAGACAAATCCTCTCATCATGAGGTTAATAATTTTCCTTTGAAGCTGCACATGGCAACATTAAATTATATATAATTTGGTTCCTTATGCCATAATTTGCAGTGCACCTACTACGTACTTAGTAGCTACACCTATACCTACCCACATGTATGTGTATCTTGAACAGGTTCGTTTAAAATGCTCATTCTCACAAGAGAATACAGATGCTTCGTGTTCGCGAATTTTCCATAGTCCTCTTGTCTCAAACAGAAGAAAAAAACCAGCAGGAAGCCTGATGAAGACAGTGGAAGCGTATTCCAACACGTTTTAAGGACTATCGATAATTCGCAAATACAAAGTAACTGTATGCATTTTGAGAGAAAGAGTTTTAAATGAACCTGTTCAAAATTTTGTTGAGAACTCTCATTGTTGTGTAGCTTCGTGTATGTGTAGCTTAGGTTCCCTGACAGAAGTGTTGACATTTAGTTTTAGCTAATGGGAAATGAGAGTAATAAGCCACTCTGACAGCACAACAGAATGAATACTCATTTCCATATTTCCTAATCACTTTAATTATTATTATTTTTTTTTTGCATTGGTCATTACTTGTCAATGTCTACAAAGTTATTGATTTTCATCTACGTTCTATAAAGCATAAGTTAAAAAGCATGCTCTCAGTGACCTTAAAAGACTGCATCAACGTCACGGATAGCTAGCTATACATGGTTACCTGCCTTCCCACCAACCCCCACCACCTACATACCACCATCGCTTTAACCAACTTTAATTGCCAGGGGTGCAACCCTCTCGAATGTCAATCCAGTAGCAGTCGCCACTTGGCCAGTAGACCATAGAAAGCACTCGCCATTTCACAATTTCTCCTCACCACATACCAAATACATCTTGCATGGTGCATGGTTTTTCTAATTTATGCATTTCCAAAATTGTAACTCCAGTATTAATGCTGAAAAAGCAGTAATGTAGCCCTTGAAAATCTAAGTATAACGCCACAAACTGTTCGTCTCTAACTTGTACGGTTCCCGAGATATTGCTCTTTGAGTGTCATTGTCTATTGCTTGTCGCCATTTTGGCGAGTAATGCTAATTACAAGTCGCCAAATGCTGATTTCAATTCGCCAAATGGCGAGTGGCGACTGACATTGGAGAGGGTTGCAGGGGTGGATCACTCTTTGTCTCACCCTGTATATTTGTGAAAGTTAATTTAGAACACTTACGTATTTATCATATTTTGCACCATCTGCATTTTACCGCCAACGTTCACTAACATGTTGAAATTTAATAACCACCAACAAAACAAAAGTCGCACTGTAGCGCTTAATTTCTTGAATTTCCTTTCTAGCATTATTTATCACTTCATACACGTTTGTTTCACCAATTTGCAAGTCGTCCTATTATGTCTGAAAAATTCTTTCGTCAAATAGGCCCCTCGAGTCATTTGTCTTGTCGGCTCTTTTCAGTTCGTGCAACAAAATGACTCGCCGAGTGGAAAAAAAGAAACAAATGGACACAATTAGATTTTGCTCATTCTTGCCTCAACGGAATTGTTAAAGCAGTATGGGATGCTTTTTACCAACTGTTGGCGGTAAACAAAGACAAAAGAATGAAGTAGTACAGTGAAGATGTAATTATACTACTAAACATTGGTGCTAAGGGCTATAGGACCACAGCATGCCTCCCCCCCCAAAAAAAAGAAAAACTTAATAAATTCAATTGTGTACATCTCACTGCAGAAAGGGTTGACTTTGCACAGACACAGAAAAGACACACACAAATATACAAACACAAAGACACAGGCGAAAGATACCGCCTTTATAGCCGTGGTCAAGTGGTCATTTCGGTAAAAGTGGTATGGCAGCGATCTGGTGACGGACTGGATCTTGGTATGAATGACACTTAAAGGAAACGTAAGTGCATAAAGGTGACTTACTGTACTATGCTACTTTAGTGTACGAGTTTTGCTGATGGCTAATTTCCAATTTTCCTTGCTGCTGCCACTAGTTTAAAGTGGAAGGAATCACGATTAAAGAAAGTATGAAACGTTACTTAGTAAAGGCAGTAAGCCCGTACTGTAAGGTTTGACCTCAACCTACCATGTTAAAGCCAATGCTTTATTTCTCTGCTGTCTTTCACTATTTTCCACTCAAATTTAGTATATAAGCTTTGTTGGATTTTTGTGTCCGAACTTTCATTAATTTCCAATTTGTCACATCGGACATCTGGACTTGAGCTGGAATCGTGATTTTCATTTTCGGCTTTATTGTACTTATTCTTGTTGGCACGACACGTTTGTTGGCACGACTACGCTCTCTACAGCTCAAACTATTTTGTCCTATAAAGCTGGTTCATAGCTCATTTTACAGGTATTGTTCCTTAGATGTGCCCTTTCCATAAGGCCTCTTCTAATTGGTCAAGTGGTTCAGGGGTTAGGAAGCTCTAAACGACAAGCTTGATTGTTTTACACCGTTTTAAACATTGTTATTATGCGACAATGCCAATCAGCAAATGCCAGCTGCAAGACGTAGACTGAATATTAAAGGTTTTGTTTCCATAGCAGTTTGAACAAACCGTAATTGATAAAGCTACAAAACATGAAAATAAGCTATTCTAAACTGCATGGTATGCCAAAGCAGCACAAACAGAGAAAACAAAAACAAACTTGTTTGAAGCTTAACACAAGGTTTAACTGATCCGAAGTCAAAAAGCAAAGGACCACAAATAAACTTTCCTCTAAGGTTTCCGATACTGTAGTGTTGCTGTACTGTTTAGTCCAAGTGAAACTTTACTGCTGTATCCAACTATTATACACGTGAATACAATTAAAGCCTGAGCCCAAATTTCAAAACTTTTCATGCCCAAACAAACGAAAAATGATATAAGGCTACACAGTCGACTACTTTCTTAGCTAAATGTTTTTCAGTGATCTTCAGTCACGTAGTCTACTTTCAGTTCAACTCCCTACTTATGATACATATCTCACTTTCCAAGATTCTCAAGAACTGTTCCTAGAATGGAATTTTATTTTACTTTCCAGGAAATTTCTAGGTTTTCACGCACCCTGAAAAGGGCTTGCACGCACCCTGAATTACCTGCACAGCTGTCTAAGCCCACGTTTCCCAACCGGTGAGGCGGGTCTCCCTTGGGAGGCACGGAGCAACTGCAGGGGAGGCGTGAGCCACTTCTTGCACCGTAGTATAAGGGCGCATTTACGCAACGAATCTCTTTGCAATGTTTCAGCTAGAATTTAATCGCGATGGAAAGGTGTCGTTGGCATGGTAATAACGCTACTTGCATTAGCTGAATCCGACATTGTTCGAGTAATACCGTACAATCTTATAATCAGTGACAATAAGACAAAGAATTCCTCCTGACGAAACAGTTTCCCCAGTCACTTCTGAACTCACGTTATTGACTGTTTTCGTTGTGAGACAGAAGAGCTAAAATCGCCGCCATGTTGGAATTTCAGATGAATTCTAGTTTCTAGCTATGAGAATGCAGAGGCAAATCGTTACATAAACGCGCCCTAAAGATCAGTGACGATTTATTTTTTATGTGCAACTATGCATCACAGAAGTTAAATTGTGTGAGGAAGGCGAAACTTTCCTTTTTAAATATCTACATTTTTGTGCAATCTATAACCATTTTAGCCAAAATTCTAGACATTTTTGTTCTCGTGGGGGCAACGCTACCTCATCGAGTGAAAAATAAATTGCACAGCTATTTTTTTGTTGTTGCTAGTAGCAGTTGGGAGGAATGCTGCAGAAATGGTTGGGACCCACTGGTCTAAGCAAACTAAGACGATTAGTTTTTAAACATTTCCCTGTGATGTCGTTTAGCCAAATAGAATGAACCAATCATTAGCTGATCTGTAGTATACGCTAAAGTAAAACTGGTAAAACATTAGAAAACAGTAGTAAGGTTTCATGAGGACTAAACAGTACAGAAACACCGCAGTAACCGAAACCTTCCAGGGAAGTTTGTGTTCCTTTGCTGTTTTGACTTCGGATCAGTTAAACCTTGCTTTAAGCATCAAACGAGTTTTGTTTTCTAATTACTTTTATAGTTCAAACGTTTGTTTACTTGTGATATTGGCAAAATTCTTTACTTTTCAGAAAGACAAGAGTACATCATGCTTGACAGCTTGGTTGATTGTGTAGCCAACAACCATATTTAAAATTGGTACGCGAAATTAAATTCACATTATGGCCTTATGGGTAACTCGGTAATATGGGGAATACGACAAATTCCGTCTCGAAAATTCATAGCGCACTGAAAGGGAACATCAGTTGTTTTAATCTTTAGATGAACAGGGAATGAACACAATATCGGACAGACAATACACTACAAATAAAGGCGGTTTTTGCAGTAAATATTACTGCAAATGTTTTACAGCGATAACCAGTTTTCACATTAACATTACTGTAGATCATTTAATTTGCAGTAATGTTTACTGCATTGTTTGCAGTTTTCTGTAACGGTACGTATTTTCAAGCAGTTTGCATACTAATACCATTAGTGTATTTTTTTTTGTGTGAAAAGGACTGCCAGTCATTTTAACAGTAAAGAAACCTGGTTTTACAATCACTGCAGCACGTCAAAGTCAAAAAATTACTGGCAATACTGTGGCCAATCATGGAACTAAATTGACTTTTTTTTTTGGTTTATCGCAGGCAATTTCCGATGGCACACTGACATTGTGAGCACCACGTCAATGTAGGTTCGTACAGTTGAGGTAATTAGTTAATCGATCTTATTTTCCGTTGATCGAACTATCGAGCTGGTGCAGACATCTCATTAATTTTGCACATCTCCTCCCGCCCACTTAAGCAACTTACGTGATAAAGGTAGAGGTTCTTTTCGTAGCCGGACATGCTTTCTTTGCTGGAATCCACCATGAAGGGGCTTTCGTCCGACCTTGCTCCATCGCCTGTAAGAAAAGAAAAGAAATACCTTAAATATACAATTCAGACGTATGTTTCTTATATTTAACACTTTCACACTTATATTAACACTTTGATTGTGCTTGCTTTTACAAGACAATGTAAAATAGTATTGCACCCAAAAAAAAACAGAACCCGTTTGTCTTTGTTGTTGGAGATAGTTGGGTATTAAGACTGAGTTGTGTGATGGTAGTTCAACGAAAAAGTTGGACGTATCTTTACTGTAAATGGCAGTCTGTGGATAGCTTCACTCACTCTAGTGGGTGTTCTGTGTGTACTGTAGTAATGCAACAAACACGTACACCTTTGGACATAAAAAATGGTCGTACTGTATCGAGGTTCAAGTAGCCCGACAACAATGCAAACTTTTTCACTGTTGTAAATAAGAACATACGTCACTGAAGGCGGAAGGAATTCTCCATTGTTGACGTCAAAGAGTGGCATTGTTGAATGGTATTGTTTAAAGCCCCGGTATAACGAAAACGATCATTTTTTATGCCCAAAGGTGTACATATGGGGTTCGTACTTGAATGTAAAATTTCAGGAAATTTCCAGGATTATTCAGGACTTGTCAACGAAAACTCAAGAACCACAAAAAAGAATAAACAGACAATTATTAAAAGATAAATTTCTTAAACATGAAGTCTTATTAAATACTACAGCATGCTGTACCCTATAAGTGCCAGATTTTGGTCCTGAAATACAGAAACACTGGCTCTAAGATCCAGTTTCAGAGTAGCAATATTACTGAGTGCATGAGCAAAATCAGTTATGGTTATTTTTTTTTCACCTATGTATATTTTTTTCACTTTTGTGTTTCACCATTAACTGCCAACTGATGTCCACTGATGCCCGACAAAGAAAAAGGAATAGAGATTTTCTGTTGGGGAATTTCCGAGAAATCTAAGAATTACAGCATTTTTTTCCTTTTCCAGACCTGGAATTTTTATTTCTTTTCCGGAACGTTTCCAGGTTTTCCAGGATCCGTACAAATCCTGTATGGTAAGTAAAAATATATCGTTGATGGCTGTATGAACAACACATAGGGTACCTTGCTGATAGTGTTTTGGGGGAGAGGAGATTTCCACTATCTGGGTGCAGTTACATAATGCAAGCTCTATAACCAGAACAGAAGTTACATGCTAGTGTCTCAACTTTCAATATGGCACATTTTTTGGTTCTGCCGAGTCAGAACTAAACAGTTATCAACGACTACAAAGAACCACCAAAAAAATGTTTCTCTAGTAATACCGTAAGTAAATTGCCAATTAAACGCCCATGGGCTATTAAAATTAATTCGATAATTCATTTTTACGTCTGTCCAGGGCGGGAATTTAAGTCCATCGCGAAAAATTCAGCGTTTATGAAATCGTTCACGTACGTGACCTGGGTTCGGTCTAGCATTAATGCAATGCCTTCATTCTCATTTGTTCAGGAATTTAAGCTTATTAGTTTATTTAGTTTGCTTTAAGTGTGATGCTTTTAGTTAATTTTGGGGCAGAAAAACCACGATTTAAGGGAATAAAACATTAATTTCCTTGATGCATGAACCTTTTAGTTAATTTCTAGCAGAAAAATGCACGATCTAAACTGCTTTAAGGTCAGAAATAGTGAAATAATCTAGTTACAGCCTCCCCCCCCCCCTATAGCTAGGTTAGTTCATAATTTCTGACCTTAAAGCAATTTAGGGGAATGTTGCTTTACTAGGGCTGTTGCTAGGCGATTTACGGTACTGTGCAGGGTGTCTATGAATTACTGCTGTATAACAAATGTCTATACATAATTAACAATGAAAGAAGTCGTAATGCGGTTTCGTCCATCGAAAGAACAGCACAAAAAGTTTTACTCAAAAAAAAAAAAAAATACTAATACTGTATTATGCGCACTGCAGTTCTTGTACGCAGAATGTCCACCCGATTTCAGTTTCGCGCTAAGTATTAGCCCGTTTCAAGCACTGGGAGCTTCACAAAACAGATAGCCTCTGTGATCTTTTGCACCTAATTTTTTTTTTTTTTAGTGTGCTACGTACAAAACAGAACGTAGCTGTGTGCAAGAATTACATAAGCTATCGATTCCGTAACCCGTAAATGCTCAACAATACTTAGCACAAAATTGAAAACCCACAATAACTGTAGCGCAAAATAAATTAGCACGAAGTATTATCAGTCTTAGCGTGAAGTTTTAGTACTACGGTAAAAAAAAAATTCTTAGCGTGGAATGGAAAATCGGCTACTTTATCATTAGCCCGAAGTATTATTGGCGCCAAGCATTAGTGCGAAACTAAAAATGGGCCAGATAGTCTATGCAAAATAATTGTACGCACGTGGTAGAGCATGAAGCCTAATGTTAATTTTTTTTTATTAAACCATTTCGAATTGTTCTCTCCGATGGAAGTATTACGACTGCTTTCATTGTTATATTTTTATAGACGATGGCAAATAGGGCAGTATTTTATGGACACCCTGTAATGTGTTCAGCATGTATTTTCACTTTTTCTTTTTCTATTTCTTGAACGTTGAATGATTTTTGTGTTCCATATATATCATTATGTTATTTTCTGCTTTTTGTACCTTTGCAACCATTGTGTTGTTCTATCATGCTTATAACGGACGTCTAAACTGAAAGCTAGTGACGTGCAGTATACTATTTATCACATTTCACCGAATGTCACAGATATACGTATACACAGGCATGTACCTTGGTCGATGGATGTTCCCGTAGCAACGACACTAATTTATCGTTTTGGGGCTTCCAACAGCCTCTAGCTAGCAACATTTAATCTGATGTTTACGAAAAAGAGTTTGATTTTGTTTAGATTCCATGATACGAGTTTTAGCACAAACCCCATTCAAATACATTCTCTTCAAGTGAGCGATTTTAATAAAAGAAAATCATTACGAAAATAAATTGCCACTCTACAACGATTACTCTCTTTCAGTAGCGCGACGAGAAGAATCCATTAATGACACAAGAAGGAAAAGGAAGGCGTAATTCCATATAGTACTGGCTCTCAAACGAGCAAGGCAATAAAAATGGAAGGCAGTGAATAAAATTGCTTTCCTCCAAAAGAGGAATAAAGAAAAGAAAAAAAAACCTTAATAAAAAATACGATTTTATTGTGATGCAGGAAGGAGTAAACAGCTTGCGGTGACTTTGGAAACCCTAAAAACGATATTAGATACCTTTTTTTTCCCCCAAGCAGATATAGCACTGGTTTGGTCACAATTGATAAAAGCAATGAAGTCGTAAAAATTTCTAGACGGATTTCTTCAAGATCCGTCAACCGAAAGGAATAATAAATAGGGTAATAATATTTAATTGTACTTGCTGTTTTTGAAGCCAAAAATTCTTATGGCCATTTTTCAGAAATTTTATGTAGCAAAGTATAAAATTAAGTAGTTCACTTAAATGTAAAGTATGGATTTTCGGTGTTAAGCGGAATTGCTCATAAGCTCATTCAACACTGAAAGTGAACATAAAACTAAAAACAACACGCATTAAATTAATATTTAAAAAATTTTTAGCCCGACTTGACACACAAAGTAATTACTAACTGCAGCAAACTGCAAGGATAAACACAATTACAAACAAAAACGTCAAGTGTGTCGTAAAAATAGGGTTACCCTTAAAGCACAACAGCACTTAAACAGATGCAATTTTCTGAATTGTACATTTGATTATTTAAATTAAAAATCATATATTTTTATCCGTGCACATTTTAACAACTTCAATCATATTGAAACTTCAATAATATAACCCTTTTTTTACGGCATACAATGTTTTTGTTTGCAATCAAAAACCAAAACTGGTAAAAGGGACAGTCAAGTTCCGATGGTTCGGCCCTTCATAGGAGTGATATCAACACTAAAACATTCGCCAAGTTAATCGCACCAACTAATAGTTCGAAGGTTCAATGAAAACTAGAATATTGCTACTTTTGGTAGGAAAGTTCAAGTTTTCATTTAACGTCCAAAGGGTTATTATTTGACTTTTCAGTCACGTGAGAAGTGAAACCTGGTTCAAGGAAGGGATGCCCACCACTAATTCTTCGCCTGAAGTTAAAAAAACAATTGTTAAAAGCAACGTTAAAATTTAGAAAGGTCCAATTTGCTTAATCTTGGTTGGAACCCAGTCAGAGGCATTAACGAAATCAGCCACAAGCTGCAATCACACGATTAGCATGGAAAAATTTCTGGCAATCTAATCTAGCTCCAATAACTGCTAATTTAAAATATTGCAGATGTTTCAAGAAGTGTGAAGAAGTTTAAGTCAAAATGAACCTTATTATGATTGATTAAAAAATTTCTCGAGGGAATCCAGTTTGGCGTGCAGGAGTCTTGATAATACAGTTCTCTGCAACCTATTAAGAATTCGGTTAAACGTCTCTGAACCCCCTCAATATTAATAGTATCTTTAACCAAGTATGGGCACCACACCTGTCTCGAATATTCCAGGACAGTCCTGACATACACCTTGTAAGCCTTAATTAAATGCCTTGATATGAAACACCGCCCGATTAAAGCCAAACGTTCGTTTGATAATTTGACAATATTACTACAATGAGTAGAGAACTTTAGGTATGCTGAGAACCAAACACCTAAGTTTTTGACAAGTGTTTTTGGCTTAAGAGTTGAACTAGCCAGCTTAAATGAATTTCGTGGATATTTTTGCCCAACATGAAGAACTGCACACTTATCGGCATGCAAAGACAACTGCTGATTTTCAGACTAATCATGTAAATAATCGAAGTAGGTTTTCCAAATTTTCATGGTCTCGATTACTACTCGCACTGCCAAGAGTTTTGGTATCAGCAAATTTATGAAGAGAAGAATTTGGATTGCAATTTAAGTAATTTTTAAAGATAATGAATAAAAGCAACGCCTAAACTGAGCCCTGTGTTGTGCCACTGACAACTCGACCATTCTGGGAAGCTTCACTACCGACAACGACATGGTGTGCACGATTTATAACAAAATCCTCATTCCACTTCAAAAGAGGGCCGGTGAAACAACAGTGTTCCAGTTTTTCCAAATGTTTCCGGGAAACAACAGACTCAAATGCCTTTGTGAAGTTGACAAAAACAACGCTGATGGAAATGCCCAAATCGACGGATCTTGTCCACTCCTCCAAGACAGCTGACAGATGAAGGACAATCGAATGAAGAGGGAGAAAACCAAACCGATTGTTGGTGATAATCTGATATTCTTCAATAAAGGATCGGATGTAGTCGCGGACAATTCGTTCCATTATCTTGCACGGAATACACAAAAGAGCAATTAGGTGATAGTTTGATAGGTCAGAAGCATCACCTTTTTTGTAAATAGGTATAACTCGAGCGGTTTTCCAAGCAGCTAGCAATTTGCTGCATGAATAGGAAAGATAAAAGATATCGGATGGCGGTTCGCATATTGTACGCGCGATTTCCTAATAGCGGGGGTTGAGAAAATTCTGCAACTCGGTTACAATAAGGCAGGCCAAATTTTGCAAGAGTTTGGGGCAAAACTTAGTTTCATGTACTTTCTTAATGGGTTTAGAGAAATATTGCAAAATAAATAAAATGGCAAAAGAAACAAACCCGTTTCTGAAAATCTCTAAGTATTCTGGAGCAATGTTTTAAAATTTTGGGGCAATTTTGGTTCGGTTACTGGGGCATTTGGAAAATTCTCGACCCCCCGCCATATAGAAACTAAAAGAAAACCCATCAGGGCCAAATTACTAGATGTGGAGTTTTTAATTTTTTCAACCAGAAAGGGGGTAAATTCAATCATAGAGCAGGCAGGATCCTAATTTGTATGCGGGAGTGACGGAACGATGCTGTTATCAATTACACAAGTTTTCAAAAAACAAGTCAACCAGTACATTAGCTTTGGATAAATCGTCATTAACAAGACTGCCATCGACCTTAAGGAGAGGTATGGAATGGACATTTCTAGTTTTTCTCATTACAAACTTGAAAAGGGCTGAGAGGTTACCTTTCCGAAAACTTTACTCTCTTCAATACCAGCAAGATCATTTACCTTGACGATATAAGATTTTCTGATAGGGACAACCTTTTATGTTTTAGTTTATGTAAAACATGCGGAAGTTACGGCTTATTCGGCCTCAGACGGTAAGTAAAGGAATGGCGATAAATTCTCTCATTAATAATTTCCAAGCAACTTCGGCATCTAATGCATTGGTAACTCGGGAGCAGTTTGCTGACCGCAGAGGATGGCATGCTTATGAGAATACTACTAACATTAGGTTGAATCTGAAATGCCACGGAACTGTCATCACTGGTCCTAAAATTTTCACACACATCAACTCCAAATACAATACGGTCGTTCCCAAGCCCTGTCATCTAGTTGGCTTGGGAACCAGCTGAGTGCCGTCAAGTTCAAAGCTATGATCCAAAACCCTCTGGTGGATACATATTTGAAGCAGAAAAATCATACCAATTTATAGCAAAAGTGTTGGACGTGACGGATATGTTGGATGTAACTTTTCCCGGAAAATAAAACCAACACATTAAAAGAACTTCATTTTCATCATATCCGTCAGGAATATAGCCTAATTTAATGTTCAATGAGGATAATTCGTATTACCTCAGTGTCGTTATATGATGATCGTATTTGGGACCATCGAATACCTTCAAGAATGGCCATGAGAATGCCCCCCCCCCCCCACCTCTAGATCCGCGACACAAACAGTAGCCAGAATTCTCAACTTAAATAGCATCATGGAAAGTCGCTGGTAACCACGTTTCAACGACAAAGTTTAAATCACAACAAGATGAATTTAACTGTACTAAAAACTCGTT
>JAHWFP010201506.1:0-18360 GCA_023313725.1 Lithobius niger | reverse complement strand
CCCCCCACTTGTCCCCAGAACCTACGGCACACTAAAAATGTTGACTGAGGTGAAAGCGTAATTTTTGAGGTGGTCCCTATAACTTGAGCAGTTAAAAGGTCGTTAATCCGAATATTTTTCTTTTTCTTGACTTCCTTCCACCCACGATCAGATTATTTTTTTTTTTACACACAAACGCTAAATGATTTTACCAAATACGCTTCCGGTTGTGGACGTTGTTGTAACTCTAGGCAAACAGCGGTATTCTTAAGGACTTCTTCGACCTTAAGATGATGTTTATTGCTTGGCTACTCCGTAGGAATGAGTAGGGAAAAATTTAAAGTCCCTGTTGACCAAGAATGCTATACCACCACTCATTCAGCTTTAAAATCTCATTCTTACAACTCGTTAGGCCCTTACAATTAGTTTGGCGCAAGACATTTCACGGTTCGACCCTGTTAAAAGGGCATACATCCTTCCGGTATATCGTGCGACCCGATTAGATTGCAGTTGGCAACATTTACACAGGTTAGCGTTAATGTCGCCTAATCACCTCGCACGCAAGAAAAAAAACAAGAAAATGAATGTGTTGGCAACATTTACATACGTTTGAACTAATGTCGCAAAACTGAGTCATGCAGGAAAGCCAACAGGGATGTATGTTCCTTCTTGAGCGGTTATAAAAAAAATCGTATTTCTGATCATGAAATGTTTAAATGGAGCTAGTTCACCTAAACTAGTGTTAGTTTGTGCCAAAAAATAATGTAACAAAGCGCTCCCTACTGCCTAACGACCAATGACGTCCACTGCCCACAGCACTTTACTTAATTTAAAGGTACATTCCTCCTGGTAGGCTTTCCTGTATGGCTCAGTTTTGCAACATTACTTCAGACGCGTATAAATGTTGCAAAGGGATCCGTTTTCATGATTTTTTCCCTCGTGAGAAATGGTTTTGCTACATTCGCTCCAACTTATGTAAATGTTGCAAAAGCTATTTCGCGCAGGATGCTCGAAGATAGTGAGAAGGTATGTCATTTTAATACAGATACGTAAAAATAGCTACGAAGCGCCATTTTTGTTTAATAAAGTTTATTTTTAAAATTGTAATCCATCAAAGTGCAGTGATTATTTAATGAGACTTTGTTTAAAATAGAAGAATTTTCATAGCACTATCTGTTCATAGGAAATACAACTCGTAAGGCAAAGCTGAAGAACCAAACTGATAAATGTTATACCCATCTGAATAAAATCTGTGCCAATACATTTTAAAAGTCTTTAAGAAATACAGATACAAACATTTCTGCTGTCTTGTGAAATAGGTTTTTTTTTTTAATATTAAGTAAGGCAATTAGGCCTCAACGACTTATTTATAGGGGGAAGGAAGGAAGGACATAGAAGAACTACGTTACAAATGGTTTGTACACGTAAAATCAACAGAACTTAATTAATACAGAACTAATATCCATGCAAATGCCTTTTAGGAAATTACTTTTGATGCCAAATCGTGTAACACAATAATTGGTACACTAGAGCAGATGAGCGTATCACGAGAAACAATTATCCCAATTACAAACGTGTGCAACTTTAACTTGTCAAATTAATAACATACCGGTTAGTTCTTGACTGCTTTGGATAAATTTAATGAAAGGCAACTAAGCTAATAATCACATCATCCAAAATCTAGGATGACTCACGATTAAACTAACGTGATCGTCGTAAATGAGGGAATTAAATTCCTATTTCGCCAAAAGTGTTGACACATGGGTTAGGTGAACCACAATAATTATTTCAGAATGGAGCAAAAACATAACTTAGCATGTTGAAAACGTGTGTACGATGACGGCACCTTAGTGCGTGCGGAATAAGCAGTCTGTCTGTAGGGGCAAGGATGAAGCAAACAGAAAATACTTACGTTTTTTTAAAATTAGGACGTTTGACTTGTCTTTCTAAGACCAAAGCACAAAGGATGTGGGGTTGAAGTCAGAATTTATCCACTTCTGTATGAAAGGGGCACCAAAGTATGTAAATGATTGTTTTAAGTGTAAGAATAGTGTCCTTCTGTTTGGGAGGGGAACCAAAGCATCTATATATATAATTACACAAGATCCGCAACGTAGTCATCTGCATCTGCAGCGCAGCAGCAAGCAGGACACACGATGCCATCTCCGCCATCTACCGACGGAACGGCAAATTATAAGAGTAGCAGCCAAGGCCCGCTGAGATAGTAGCTGCACCCGGAACGCAACGGCCAGCAGCGCGAACATACGACGCCATCTACCGACCGAACGGCAAATTAAACGGCAAATTAAATGGAATGTATGTCAGCAGCACAAGAGTTGCAGCATCAAAGCTCCTCGAGCGTAGCGAGACGACGCGGAATGACCGAGCGAAGCGAGCGACTCCGCTAGTGTAATGAATGTTTTAAGAGTAAGAATTTTTATCCTTCTGGAAGGGGCACTAAAGCATGAAAATGATTGTTTCGCTTCTGCTTAGGATGAAACCAAAACAACCTAATTAAATGTTATAAGGATGAGACCCTTCTGCTGGGAAAAGGGCACAAAACATGCAAATGATTGTTTTAAGCGTAAGGATTTTAATCAACCTTCCTACACGGGGGGGGGGGGGGTAAAATGATCAGTTACCCCTCCAGAAGAAATTTTAACTGGGGCCTATATGACTGACTGACTGTATCTAAGAAATGACACTGGTGTGTTGTGTTAATATTACGCCATGTTCCATCTGTGATCGTAATGACTTTCGTGGATAGCTTACGTTAAACGTACGCAATGTAGGTTGTTTTCTAACAAATACGTGTGAAAAATATCCATCGTACTGTGATTGGTCAAGCAAACCGGTTCTGGCAAGCAGCAGCGTTGAAACGAACTCGAAGTGAAGTATACGTATAGGAGTTTTTGTTACTTCAAGCCGAGGGCGACCGGGGCAGAAACTGCGTTCATGCACGTTCAAAGCCGGTTCACACACATGCCGGGAACTTAACGCCACTTAGCGTTGCTTTAGGAAAATAAGCTTGTGGCGAATGTCAATAAACTAGCTTATGGAGTCAGAAAACGAAATTAGCCGAAATTGCCCACATGACTTTGTGACAAGTAATTGAATTTGTAGCGAAGTTTACAGCACTGCCACTCCCATGTCGTATGGACGTGTACACATTCGTAAGCTCTTTGTATAACTTGGGCTATCTACAGTACTGGCCGGATCTTGAATGAAAAATAGCATTACGAGACTGGGTTGGCAATAGGCCGCCAAAGTGCCGCTGATGCGATTGAGTTGCCGCATTTTGTCAACCGAGGGCGACACCCACCGTACAAACTGCCAACGAACGTGTTGCTTTTTTTTTGCAAACGCAGTGAAATAGCTTAATTGTGGCCGAGTGACATTTTTAAACACATTTAAAAATACTCTTATAAATAATAAAAAATTTGCCACCAAAATCTATACGTAAAAATTTAAATTCTTATTTCGAAAACCGCCACTAGCCGGCAATAGATGTGTCGCACTGTACAAAGTTGCTACCTCGAAGAACAGAACTCGACGAAATGAACCAGACGTGGCGGCCATTTTGTGTACCCCCCTAATATCGTTGTAGAGCGGGCCAGTTAGTTTAGTGGCCGTGGTATAACCAAACAGAAGATCATGCATCAAAGGGGCAGAAATGTATAGCCCTCACCGACACTCTCCTGCGATTATTAAGTACTAGCAGGAACAAGTGCGTGCCATGGATAAATACAGTTATGCAAGGTCAAAATGTTTCTTCACCACATATTTGAAAACTTCTACATATCCTCATGTGACTATAACGCAAGAAAAAGCGGCTCTTCCTCAAGTTTTACCTGTCGGCTCAATTTTTCCTCAGCTGTTTGCTGACTTACTTTCAGCTTTATTAAATTGGGCCAAAAGGTAAAATTTGAGGAAGAGCAGCTATTTTTTTGCGTTCGTCACATGAGGAAATGAGTTTCAAATAAGTGGTGAAGAACAATTTGAACCTTGCATAACTGAATGAAGAAGACTAATCCTCTTCCCGTTTTCGCGGATAAAAACCTCGTTTGCAACATTTACTTGTGTTTGACTGAATGTTACAAAACGGTATCACAGAGGATAAGCAACATTCTGTAAAATGGAATCAAGCACAACGTAATATTATTCATCCCACTGAAGCAGCTGCTTGTGAAGTAAATAATAACTATTTGGTGTGATCTTTAACATACATTATGGAGTTGTTAACACTGTGACAAGGAATTATTGTTCATGTTGAGGTAACAGTGGTTGGCCAAGTGGAAAAGCTTTTCCTCCTGACCAATACTTCATTGCGTTGAAAATATATTGTTTGACGTTTATTACCTGCATCCCTACACTAGTACGCTCGCCGAATCAAAAATACATTTGAAACCGACTGACAAAAAAATTGATTTTTGAAAGCTGAAGGTTCCGAAAATCAATAGCAAGTAAAAGTTACATCTTCCACCATTCAAACAAACTTCGGAAGAGTCAATGAGCAGTTGCGCGTCTTTGTGAAATCTGGCGAGGAGATATAAGTGCAAAATAGTGTTTAGGAATAAATACATTTATTTGCATTGAAATTCAACGGTGAAGTCGCTGGAGCGAAGTAAGCGCCATCTTAGTCGCTAGCGATAAGACCGAAGATCGATAAAACTGAACTGGATAAGGTCTGGGCCCCACGTGGCCATGGAAGGGAAGAGAGTGTGAGTGTGCGTGTGTGTGTGTGTAGGGGGGTTACAGAGCCTTCATCTTTTCACGCACCATGGAGCAGCCAACTTAAGCAGTGCGATATCTGTAAAGCTGAGCAAATCGCAAAAGTTTAAAAGGGGAAAACATACCTCTAGTCACATTTTTATCAGTTTGCACCTTTTCTCAAAACTATCAGGTCACCATCCAGTTGCCAGTCAACAAAATCGACAAAAATAGCCTGATCGTTAGAATTATATTATTTCCGCGTCGTTTATCATCAATCTTTTTAAGAACTTTCTACCATCATTCAGGAATGCATGTTAAATCAATTTGATCTTAAAAACATTTCACAATCAAACACGAGTCCATGAAGAACAAGGGTACAGCTGAAAAGATTATTTACTTGAACGTATGTAATTGTTGGAAAAGTTATTTATTCAGGGGTTACACGGAAATAGGGAGAGGGTAATAGTCTTACCCTCTCCCGATTTTCCTGTATCCCACGCATAAATAGCTTTGCAACAATTATTTATTAGAGCGTATATTACCGCATTGTTGGAAAAGCTATTCATGCGTCGGATGCAGAAAAATAAGAAGGTAATACTATTAGGTACCGGTCATTATTTATGGCCGGGGAGGAGGGGGTGGGGTAGAGGAAATGAAAATGTGACCACCAATTTTTTGATGACTCCGCCCCCGTCCAGACACTGAAAAAAATCTTGACCCTGCCCCTGCTCAAGGTCTAAAAATAATGTGACTTCCCTCCCATCCACCCACAAAAAAAATGCGCTTTTCGTATATCTATTGAGACTGTCTGCAGATGATTTCCTGTAGACAAGATTAGTGCTGTAGGCATATTAAGTAAGTAGCTCTCCACACCGACTGTAACCATTATTTGTAAGGAAATGTGCCTTGTTTTTATTTTAACGAAAAGACAAGTTGACTTAAAAATGTTCTATAAAATGTTCCTTACATTCATCTCTTGTCGAGATTTATATAAGTATGATTAAGAATTTATAGGGTTTTGAATTTATAGGGTCTTGGTATGATGAACACACTGTTTGCTTGTATGCCCATATCCGTAACATAATCAGCACCTGACAGACAGAAGAAACCAAGAAACCAGGTGCCAAGGCTTTTCTACTAAGTTCTTTGTAAATTGCAGTATTGGCACTAATAGCTTCATAATCTTGTAACCACTCACATCATTGGGAGCCAGAAGCTGAGACGTTTTTAGTAATTTTGACTCCTGAAAGTGTCATTTTTGAGGTCGAAAAATGACTCTTTCTTCCAGTTCGGTCAGTGTGTTTTTCTCAGCGTCGGGCTGCCACGGGAGCGAGTGGATGTATGATTCCGAATCGGGACGGTGCAAAAAAATTCATGAACCCCCCATTTCTGTCCCCTCTCGGGCGATAAATAATGATGACCGGTCCCTTACTCTCTCCTTATTTCCGTGTTCCCACGGATAAATAGTTTTTGCAACAATTACATATGTTCAAGTAAATTAGCAAAACCATCATGCAAGGAAAAAAAAAAACAGGAAAAATGAAAGTGTTTGCAACATTTCCATACACGACCTAATATCGCAAAGCTGAGCCAATCAGGAATGCAAGAACTTTTAAAGGACTGATTCAATGGAACCAGCAAGTGACTAATCACGCGATTGGCTGGTCTTATCAACTTGTAATCATTAGCCAATAAATTGACAGAAAACACTATCCATATCCTAAATTCGATTATCCAGCATAATAGATGCAACAACGCATTTGCCAACGAGTCCGACACGAGTCCCTGTATGTATTTTTATTATTTCAAAGCAGGGCTTATGTAATCTCTACCAAATATTACTTTAACAATTTTAGTTGTGTCGATACGGCTAAGGAGTCAAAACATTCAATTTCTGTGAAACGTAGCTATACTTCAAACACACGGGGTAACAGTGAAAAGGACAAGAACGAGGGCGGGGGGGGACTTCATAAGCAACTTCTCTGTTGTACACTGCACTGGGAAATATGGTACCCCGTCCAAAAAAATAATCCAAATAAAATGTGTGTCAGCATTACAGAACGATAATGTTTCAACATATTTCCTAAACCTTATAATTCTCATCAATAAAACTCTAAATCATAAAAAAAATTTAATACATAGACTGATACCATCTACACCAGTACTACACTTGTACCTACGTCATAAAGCAGCCTACTTACAAAATGGAGTCATGCAGGGTTATTTAATTCTGGAATATCTGGGGGATCTATGGTCTCGCCTTGATCGCTTTCAAATCGCATCACTTTATTTTTTACAATGACTAAAGTGACCCATGACCCACCACTGACTTAACTTGACCCATTTCAACCCAGTTGCCCAATCTCACCCACCGACCGATTGATCTATCACATCTATGGCGTTTGGTAGCATGGGCAAGCCACGATCTTCGGCTCGTTTTTCGGTAAAAAAGCATGCGATTTGAAAAGAGCATCTCGACATTAGGCTCCTGTTATATAGTTGTACTGTAATTCTTCCCACCGTTTAAGGCTAGACAACTCCACGGAACCATCGGAAAGGTTTTGCTTATTGAAGGTTATAGGCCTATACATGTTCTAGAGGAAAATAGGTCTAGGTTACATAGACATAATTATCTTTGTATATACTTTATGAACTACTTTGGTATAGGAAAGCAATCCAATGTGTTTTCCACCTCCGTTAGTTTGGGTGTGATTTTAAATCATTATTTTTTTACTACATCACGATATGGGGCCGTTCATATATTACGTCACGTATTTTGACCGGTTACTTTGAAACACCACTCCTTTGTCACTAAAGCCACAGAATTTAAAACAAAACACCCTCCAATAATTACGTTACACTTTTGCAATCATCCCCATACCATATTTCAAAAAGCTTCAGATTTGCTTAGTGCTTTAATAATTTGTACACAGTCACATAACAAATTGGATCGATAATAAATTATGACAAACGTGCAGCTTAATGCAACGGGAGGAACGCATCATCGTGCCATCCCGTAGCTAACTACGCTTGCGAATTCGGGTGTGTGCAGAGCCAGGCAGAGTAGAGCAATACAGGGAGTTTTACAAGCGGTGAAGAAGCTTGGCCTCCCAACAATTTGTTGAGTTAGCATTTTAATAAAAAGCCAAAAAAATTATGGCGCTGCGAACGCCAAAATGTGGTGCAAGGTTGTGACCTCACATTTTGGAAATGTACCCCGCTCACCCCATACCACAATTGTCACAATAACCCCCCCCCCTCCCCCCAGTGTGTGATGTAATATATGGACGGCCACTATCAGTGATTATGGTGTTCTACTGCCGACTGTAAGCAAAACTGACGGTGGACTCGTTCGAACAGGTCATTTGAGCTATACTTTACGCTAAACTGTGGTATGGTGTGCTGCTGTGGTTTTGGCTTATTTAAATTCATCCAACATTTGTGTAATATACTTCTCACCAATGTCGTTCCCGTCTTCCAAGTTGCCTCCCATCAGACATGAAAACTGAACGGTTAGATTAAATCTGCCTGTATTAAATTGTAATCCAGAGTGGCACTTTTCTCCAGTTACGCACAACTTCTGAAAACTTTTAGTAAGTTTGCTCTATTTTTAGTTCTACCATTAACCTAAATTTGTTTTTGACCCTGGGTTCCCAGCTGCTGCTTAAATTTACGGGCGTCTGCAGTCATCGTTTAACAGGTGGCGTATATAGTTTACACCATTTACCAGCTTAACTGTAGTTGTGTTACCATTTGTAGGTCAAATTCGTAAAACAACGTGGGGACTGGGAGGTAACCATCACAACTGACCACAAGGGAGAAGAATACTGAAGAATACTGATGCTACTTTTTTTGTGCGGTAAAAATTACTGTGTTCATTCGTCCACTGACAATAACGGTCATGGCTATTTCTACAAAGTGCAGATCTATTATATGTGTGAAGGGCAACCCATAATACTGGAGGTGAGTAATATGGCTGAATAATACACGACAGTGCCGTGCACCCCCCCCCCCGGGGGGGGGGGGGAAGAGCATTGTCCCTGCCCTTTTGGGAAAATGCCCTTTTTAAAGAAAAAACATGCCCTATTTTGCTTTTCTGCACTGAAAAATACTGGTTGCAGCGAGTAAAAAGGGCCTAGAGCCCTAAAAAGGGCAAAAAAAAAGCAAGGAAGTGCCTAGAAATGGTAAAGAAAGTGAGTGATAAGCAAAAAAAAAATCCCCCAAAATATAAAGCGTGCCACTGAAATTGTCCGTGCCCTCTCGGATGTCCTGATACACGTTAGTTGGAGGAGAGGATGGGGGTTGTAATGATTTCAAACTACCTGATTGGATAATTAAGATCAACTAGGTCAAAATTTACCACTTAACGACACTCAAAATTCAAAAGCCACCTAAAACCCCCCCCAAAAACATGCCTTTTTTTTAGGGGGGGGGGGTTATTGGGTTTTTCCTGTTTTTATGGGGTTTTGTCGGTTTGTTTTTGGCTTTACCGAGTTTTATCGAGTTTAACTTAGGCTTCTGTTTTAGTTTATAAGTGTTTCGTAGATACAACACTATTATAGTGGTTATTAGACTTGGTTAAAGCACTAATGCAGCCACCATTGCAATGCATCAGTTTAACAAAAAAATCTTTCCTACAAACAGTTTACAAACAGCTTGAACATAATTAGTAATTCATTACACAATGTAATATCAACCTCTATAGGTTAATTGTTGCTTGCTTTTAGGATCTAGCCACAGGCTGGATGATTTTTTTTTTTAATATAGCTACACAAAAAAAACATAAAACAGGTGAAAAAAAACCCAGGGCAATCCTGCCCCCAAAGCACACATAAATCAGATCTCTTTAGAAAACGCACCAAATGCATGATTGTTGGTGGACACACGAACGCCTCCACCGATGATGCCGAAACCGTTTGCTGTGCGAGTGAGTTACAAAAGGGGACCAACCCTTAAAAGCATAAACGTTTCTACATAGGGCATTCCAGTGTGGCTTTTGGAACAAACCATTTAAGGGTTGGTTGGTGGCCTCCTGTCCAGGTAACCATATTGTTATAGGAAATACAAGAAACCATCGACAAGAAACCCCTTAAAAGGAAGCTGAGATCAACTTTAAGTGAAGTGGTTCCGTAGAATCTATACCAAGGGATCCAAGACGCTCAGACCAGGTTTCCGTCATCCAAGCAAAGATGGTTTCGGTTTACAGAGCTGATGCTGCAGCCACCGCGTGGAAGTTCACATCATCCCAGGAAAAAAGGGCACAGAATTGCCTGGCATTAAATAGTATGTCTTAAATGAATAGAGTGCTTAAATATAAAAGCAATTCTGACAGCAGCTGCACCCTGTAAAGCTATAAATAAAACAATTAAATTTATCTAATTTATTGGATACCACACTATCTACTTGAAAGAAAATTCTGAATCAGAACGCGTCACTACAGCAGCTGGTTCAAGGGTGAAACGCAACATAAAAAAAGGACACCAGTGTTTTCAGTGAAACTAGCAGAGTGGATAAGTGAAAGTTGGTCATTTCGAGATTACGAAAATTAAAATAGTGGCCCTGTTCACTCGTGTAAGTTGGCCACTGAATCGGAAACTGGTTGGCATCTGCTTCCAGTGAGGAAGTAGAACTATAGAGAAAAAGTAAAGAGTATATGTGGCCCGTCTTTTATTTATCTATTTTTCTTTTAAACTGTTACTGATTAGTACGATAACCCCCAAAATATATCTCAATATTTAGACGTTTTATATTTTAACTTTATTTTTTTTTTATCTTGTTGCTGTGTTGTTTTAGTGTTATTAATACTATATAGTGTCATTGTTTTTTTTTGTGTGTGTTTTTTGGTGGTTCCCTCGAAAGGTTCGCATTTTTGAAAACTAAAGCAAAGGAATACGAAAGGAATCGTAACTACTCTTAGATGGATAGAAAACAAACATGGAGGGAAACTGACTAATGATCATTTCCTATTTTTTTTTAACTGAATTGATGCTGTACACAATTTAGAGATATGCGGTGTATGTATTTCTGGTAGTTATGTCGTCCATTGGTTTTATATTGGATCACTATTGAACCATAGGATTGGTTTAACAGTGATCCAATACTGTAGTGCTTTGCATTTGAACCCATGCCACCTATCCCTTACTAAATTCCAAAATTTCTATATTGGCACGACGCGGGATCAAAGGTACAAGAATTTCAACCGGCTGAAACTCCTGTAATTTTAATTAATTTCTTAATTTGCTGCCATTAAAAAAATTAATGAACGGCACTTCACATTCTCCACTTTATTTAAGTTCAGATTGTTTGTTTAAAGTAATTAGGCATGATGATTCTCCAGTGGCCTTCCATTTCCAGCAAGTCTGTTTTCATACTAAATAATTCAAGGCATTAAATGACCATCGCCATTCACTAGAAGTGCATCTTGAATCCACTATATCTTAATGCAAGTCACACGTCAGTCCCTTTTACAGATCTTATCAGCACAGAAAAGAAAATGGAAAGGCACGATGCCTACATGTCGTCTTAAGTAAAAGTCAGGTGTTCCAGCAAAAGGAGAAGTCCCACTCTCAGCCCAAAATTAAAATCAATATTCGAGGCGTTTGAAGTGTGTCCTTTTCAATGGGTGAGAATGCTATGTTGCATCACTTTGTAACTATAATTCTATGAAATTATTCAACATTTGTATTAATTCAATGTTTCAAGCATCAAAAAGGCAGCCCCCCAATCGCAGTTTCCGCACAACGACAAAGCGCTACACCGAACTAATTTAATCCACAAATTTAAAAATCAGGATTTTGTGAAATATTAGCGAAAAAGCATATAAAAATAAAGATAACAGCTCAGGACGCGCACATGACTATCCTAATAGCTCTTGGTGTAATCCTTTCAACCAGTGCACAACAAACTTCTTTAATTATTTACTTTCGCTTTTTAATTAAAGACAGTCAACGAGTCAGCACCATGGGGAAAATTCGCTCACTCGGTACACACACCGCTTCCTCCATGCATGTTTGCATGAAATTCATCGTTACTTAAGCCTGGCGATTCCCTGCGTATTCCGACCACCAAAATATACTGCATCCTTCCTGTAGAGTTAAATTAAAATCCCGTTCAATATGGCGCAGTTTTGTCCATAAGATGGAGGTCCATTTTATTCGTTTGAGCAAAGACCATGTCAGCCGCATAAGTGACGAACACATTATGTTGCTAACTTCAAAAAATGAGCTAAGTTAAAGCTGATATCAAATACATCCCGTTTATGCTACTGACATGGCGTTTTCACCTATCACCTATGCTAAACATATAAACCTAATTGGGCACTTATGTCTACTTCCTTAAAAGGTACAGAAATACCATGACCTTACAGTTTGGCGGGTAGGGTGGAAGGACCTGGCTAGGGCATCCATCTGCACCTCCGCCGAGTTAAAATGTTTTTGATCAGTTCCCTTATCGTTTGAGACCCACAAAATAAAACACCATTATACCTAACTAAATCCCCTACATCCCAGCCAAAGCACCACACAAACACTACTTCACGGATTCAAAATCGTCAATTGGTTTATTCCCTTGCCATTTGAGACCCATGCGATAAAACACCATCACGTAACTAAAATCTCCAAACCCAAGCAAAGTACCACATATCACTACTTCATGGCTTTAAAAAGTTTCTGGTTATTCCTTTCCCGTTTAAGGGCGTATTTACGCACCGACTCGCCTTTGTATTCTCGTAGCTAGAAGTTAATCGCGACGGCAAAGTTGATGTTGCCATGGAAACAACGCTTCCTGGATTAGCTGAATCCGACGTCGTTTGAGTAAATGCTTTAAGTCTTGTAATCCGTGACAATAGGATAAAGAATTCCTCCCGACGAAATTTTCTGCTCGCTTCTAAACTCGAATTATTGACTGTTCTCGTTGCGAGTCGATAGAGCTAAAACCGCCGCCATGTTGGAATTTCAGATGATTTCAAGCATCTAGCTGCGAGAATGCAAGTGCGAGTCGTTGCGTAAACGCGCCCTTAGACCTACAAGGGAGTGGCGTGCACAACAGAATGGGGGGGGGGAGCACTACCCCATGCCCTCTTTGGAAAATATTCTTTTTTTAATAAAAAAAAACAATGGCCTCATTGTGCCTAAGAAGTAAAAAAGACCTAAAATGGAAAAAACAAAAGGGTTGAAAAGGGCAAAAAAATTCAGAATGGGTAAAACGAGATAGGTCCTCAGAAAAAAATCTCCACTAAAACTTACTGTGCCCTTTTACTAAAGGTTGCCCCTGTCCTCTCGGGGGGCTGTGCACGCTGCTGCTACAGGGTAACAAAAAAACAAAAAAAAAACATCAAAACTAACCTTTCATTCACAACAAAACACTACTAATCTCTCTTCATTCACCAACTTTACTATATTTTGTTGTAACGTCTCGTGCCTGCCCCTCTTCAGCACTAACTTTTACTTACAACCTTGTAGTTGTCATGCCTGAAAGAGCAAACGTGCCTAATCTTCTGATCTGTCGACCTTTTTTGTACGAAACCAAAACGAGTGTTGCTAGGAGGGTTGCTTGTTCGAGGGAGGAACTCTCTGCTTTCGCATCTTAAGTTTCTTTGTCTTCCGAGAATCTGCAAGCGCGGAAAAATTCGTCACCACGGAAACAAGGACCTAAAGCTGATTACTCGTTTGGCATTCAAAATGCACGACGCCGGGTGCTTTTTAGTCGAGTGGAAAGCTGCCTCCTGTTTTTGGTCAACATGCTTTGTTTTGAAAAGAAAAAGTGAAGCGACTAGGGAATCAACTACAAACACACCGCTTTTTGTTTCTTGTTGTATAAGTACCTACATCGGTGAATGAATTCACCTGGACCAACCTCAGCACAGGTACGCACATTTTTAAGACCAGGCGTTCGAGACGGAATTCTTAAGCCTTTTCTACGAAAAATTGTGACAACAGGAGTGGAAACGAGCATATTTCTAAATTCAACACGGCAAATGTTTGCTTCCTCTCAATAGGTCGTTATTATACAACTGAGTGATGCAAGAATTTTATGGAAGGTTCATGAAGGAAAATACTCAACCGGAAATCTATCTTAAATTTGTATTGTTAACTTAAAAAAAAGTATAGACAAAGTAGTTTGGAACCTAGGCTGTACTGCATTCCAATCATCTTTTATATACACTAGGACTTTTTCCATGTTCTGCACTAAATGTTAATTTTACTTTAAAGTGGTCCGATTTAATTACAAAAAATATAACTGAATTAGATGAAAGCAAGTTAAGTGACTCAATTCTGCCTCACTATTAAAAATGTTTAAAATATCCGATTTAGAAACCCAGCATGTACTAGAGATGTATTTAGTTTTAAACACTCTAACTTGGGTTGACTTCTGATTACTATAACCTTGGAATTCCCTACCACACTATGTCGTATCTACTCAATTACGTCAAAAGTCGACTTGCCCATCATATTGAGTGCAGTGGTTTGCCTCACGGACTATTGAAGCACATGTGTGGTAGCACATCACAGCACATCTGTCTTGCGCACTTAAAAGTTATCATCAACGAGATTGCCCGAGACTCAAATCTTGGTTACGTCAGCAAAATTTCTGTAAACACGAAGATCTTGCAGCTAAATTTGCTACTTATCAGAGTGGCTTTTAAAAGCTCATGGTGGAATTCCCTGATTTTTTTCAGGTTTTCCAGACCAACACTGACGTTTGTCCCCTATTTTTTATTCGGTCTTCACATTAATTTCACTTAAATCGCGATAACTAGATCGCATTTCCTTTGCTAAATCAAAAATTGCACTGCTCTAATTGGTATTGATAAACAGTACGGAAGCCATAATCTGCAAAACTAGAAAAGCATATAACACGTAACGTCCCAAAATACTTAGGCCTAAGGAGTTTTGGCTCATCAGAAGGAACGTTTTAACTGAAATAAACTGAAGGTTTTAGAAGTAAAAAATGAAATCCGAGCTCTTTTGGATGAAAAAGACTTTCCGGAAAATGTAGAAATGCCCCGACTTTCAGCATATGTTTATCAAATTCCCTGATTTTTCGCTGAATTTTCCAGAATTGAAAAGTTCCCTGAATTTTCACGAATTAAAAAATTCCCTGAATTTTCCCCGGTCTTCCAAGTTGAACGCTACCCTGCTTACAGACATTGCTTTGTTGACAATGCTTTGACTATTGCATACAATTCTCAGAACAACATTATTACCTGCAACTTTTAACCTTTTAACTTTGCACAATTAAGTTGGCTGTCACGTGTCCTTGCAAAGAAAGAAGAACGTTAACAAAAGCGCTATATGCTCCGACGTACTTCACCGTATAAACAGCATAAAACGGCAAATGTAAAAAAGGTCACCCCCCCTCTTAAGAATAAACGCTCAGCTTTCATCAATTTAAAAATGACGAAGTTTTTCACGATCCGTCAAACAAACTGCACAAAGATATTCATATTTTTGCTAAAAGCAAATATCCTTTTATGCCTGCAGTCACCAGGGCAACAAAGAAGTCTTTTAAAAAGCTCATGGTAACGAGGGGAAAAAACATCTTATTTTTGTTGCGTCGTTCGCATTTACCGCAAAATTCGTCCGTCCGCACAGGAAAATGTATAAATTTTTCAAATGCAAACAGAAACGCACCCACTCTCAATTCAAATGCAAGCAGAGATTAAGAGCCCGATAATTATGGGAGCATGTTGCATTTCCCAGCCATTTCTCCCAATATACGAACGAGTGCGCTGCAAGAAAAGACCTAAGACGCCTTCCTACTTTAAGCCCGCCGGGCAAAAATCGATCAGCTTGCAGATGCACTGCTTTTGAGCGGATAACCGCCTGTCTACGGCGCACGAGATAAAGGAACACACCTTATGCTACAAGGGGTCTAAATGAAGCACACAAAATGCACTGCATGTCTTGGTTATCTACACGCAGCACTTCCAAAGCTTTACAAGGTTACTGTACACATGCTAATTTTTAACAACATGCGGAAAGATTTGCTGAATTTGGCAAACTGCAAGGCGAAGAGGTTAGGGGTTGCATAGGTGGAAATCCACTTTGATATGGAGGCTTCAAGATTCACATGAGATGGAAGTTAACGGCGTTAGTTTCCGAAAGACAAGGAAAACAACGTGCCTACATTGTGAATGGCTAATCTCCGTGTTTTAAACTAATTTTTTTAAACTCAATTCGACACTGAATTTACTGTAAATCGCCAATAAAAGGGCCATGGGCTTTAAAATTAATTCGATAAAAAAAGGGGGTGGACCCGTAAAAAAGTTATAAGTAATATTTCGAATTTTACTCTGTCCAGGGAAAGTGTTTAGGCCTAACTCCATCGCGAAAAATTCTACTTTTATGCGATCATTCACATACGTGATCTGGGTTCGATCTAGCATTAACGTACAATGCCTTTATTCTCCTTTGTTCAGGAATATTAGTTTACTAGGTTATTTAGTTTGGTTATGTATGAGGCTTTTAGTTCATTTTGGTGCAGAAAAACCACGATTAAAGGTATACATTCTTCCTGGTTGGCTTTCCTGTATGGCACAGTTTTGCAACATTACTTCAGATGCGTTTTAATGTTCATTCATTTTCCTAAATTTCCCCTCTTCTTTTTTTTTTTTGGCATCTTTGAAAATAATTCAAATGGTTTGAGTGGAGTGACCAACGGTTAGCTATTAACCGTCACAGACCTGTATATGGTCTTGCACCAAGAAAACAACTTTAATTCTGGACGACATTAGGTTTAATTCTAACAAACCTAAGCCAAAAGTCCATCCTTCCAGTCAATTAGCCGCAACGATACAGTTTGTTCCACATTATGTTTGCAAGAAACTAACCGTGTGAAACCACGATTCCATCCACTACGAGTGCAAAAATACCAAAGTTTCCCATGTGTAGACTCTAATAGAAGCCGTGTAGAGTCTACTAGTGTGATATCCACTTTTTTTGCATTCCTAGTGCAAGGAAACGAGGCGTCATACAGTTAATTTCCTGCAAACATGATATGGAACAAACTATATAGTGTCCGCGGCCTGTCTTGAGTTCTCTTTAGAACGAACACAGATAATCGATTGTACGTTTTCAGTAACAGAGTGCCTTGTTGATATCCAAGATGGTTACAAAAACAATGGCGGCCATCGATTAAAGCCATCTTCTCCAGGAAGACGTAGCCGATCACAAAATACTTGCAGGACTCAAGATACACCGCGGACACAATAATCACATCACAAAAACAACAACTATCAGTAAATACAAAGAAAGGAAACTAGTTATTTTTTTCTTATTACCTAATAGGCGTTCGGATGTACAGTTCCGGTAAAAAAAAAACGCCTTCGTTATAATGAAGAAGTTGCAAGATTAATGTATGTGACACTGAACGAAATGCTGAATCTCGAAAACTACTGGACAGAATTGAATGAAACAAAAACTGGGTTGCTTAGTATGATATCAGCTATATTTCTATACGTATTACATGTAATGGTAAGCAGCCAAATATAATTGGCCGAGGGAGCAACACGAGTTGGTAACTAATAATATATCTCATAAATTACTGGATAGAATTGAATAAAACAAAAACTGGATTAATCGTTATGATATATGCTATATCTTTATACGTATGACATGCAATATTCAGCAGAAAAATATAATAATATGCAATTCAGACTTTGCTTAATGAAAATCCGTCCACTAGTTTTCGAGATAACTGAATTTCTCTATGGTTGTTATTAGGACCCTCGATATAACGAAAAAGGGCGGTTTTTTTGACCGGAACTGTACACTACATAAGTTATCTTCTAAACATTCGTTGACGGTCAAGTTTTAATTTGTTATTAAATCTCTGGTTTTTTATTTGCACTACTACCATTCTGTCCCCGATTGCATACCTTGTTTTTATTAACTTTTAGACAAAAAGTAAATTATTATTTATTTCTGCATATAGTTTATGCTCACTTACTGTGTCCACAGTTATTAAGCATAATTTTGAATAATTTTATCAAACTTACGAAAGCGACTTTCAGCATCAGCATTATTTATCAAGCATGATTTTAACATATCGCTACCACATTTTGCGAAAACCGGCACAATCCGCAAGCTATTTTGGAAAATTTCGAAGAACAGCAAATGTGAAATATGCAGAAACAGCAGTACATCGTAAAAACAAACAACGACATAAAGGAGTGTACGAAAAGAACGAGCTACTAACAAAAGAGCGTGTACGATTCCCAGTCGCATGTGTATTTTTGTCCTCAATCTACATTACTAATACCGGAAGCATTATTCATACCGTAAGGACGTAAGGAATATCAGCGACTGCAACAATTTAGGTGCATGACAAATTTACAACCGTGCAATGTCAACAATTCCGGCAAACAAGATCCATCATTTCAGCCCTGTATCGACGCTTGGCCGCGCGGAAAAAACCATCGTCAGCCAGCGACAAGTTGATTCGTTATTGCCAACCAAAAGAAACGGTCCCTACTTCAGCTTAAATCGTACGGTTTAAAACAAAATGGCGCTAAATTTTTAACTGGGCGACTGACATGAATAAATGACTTATTTATTTCTTAAATGCTTCATGACTCCAAGTCGAATTTTATAAAACTCGAAAGCAACAATTGGCTCACTGTTGCATCCGCTACATCCTGCAACAATGAAAAATAAACTATAATGAGAT
>JAHWFP010201504.1:0-48069 GCA_023313725.1 Lithobius niger | reverse complement strand
GAAATTTGCTATTTACTTGAGGGGTGACATTGATTCTTTTTTTTTGAGGAAAAGAGTATGTCATGCAGATAGTAAATCCTTGGTAATTCTGTTCAAGTGATATTCCTGTAAGCCGTTTGATTTGATGGTTGATTGAAATGCTTTCTGTTGAAAGCTATATTCTGCGTGCTTTTTTTTGTAGACTGGCGCATATATTTCAATTTAAGGAAAGTGAAAAAGATTACCAACTTAGTGTAATCCGATTCGCTAACCCACAATTGATGTTTAAATTTTATCTGTCGTGTTTTAACAGTGACTGTTTGTGAAGCAAGAAAGAAATGCAAACAGTTGGTGATTAAATGAGTAGCGAAGGCTAGGAGAACCGATCCTTTGACTCATACCTGCTGCTTACGCTAAAAAGGGGCGAGAAAAAGGCAAGTCGTGTTTGACTCGCCAGCTATGCGTAACTTCGTCTTGGTTAAAAAAAGATGGGATGCAGGATGGTAATTGCTGATAAAATTGTTACGTAACGTAATGTTCTGAATCAACCTAATCTCACAGTTAGGGTTTAATGCTTAAAGCTTAGTGCAGGAATATATTATGAAAATGTTGCATAGTTTAATGTTAAACAGTAACGTAGTGTTTTCATACTTTGATGGTTACGTTAAATTGTTCGTAGCATGGTGGAAACAAAAGTGTTGTACGAATTTTATATGCAAGTTTGTAATTGTTTTAAGCAATAGTTTAGATTTAGTTCAACTATGACGTTATTTAGTTCAACTATGACTATGGGGCGTTATTAAGTTTGATAGAAAGCTATGCTTTCACACTCAATAGATAGTACTTGTACGTAAATGACGGACAGTCTGTCTGTTGTGAAGCATTCGTTAATGATGTAATCACATACTACAATTTACCGCATTCGTTGGTATTCGACTATGTCAATTATTATTTTTGAATAATAATTGATGGTGACTGTAACAGGGGGAAAGTTTTAATCCTAATATTTAAGTTTGGGACCCTTAGGTTAGTTACAATGAACGAGTTAATCGTTGATTAATTAAACTACTGGCAGTTAGAATTTACGTTGATGGGACTCGTGGGAGTTGGTTAGATGGGTAGTGCAAATTCAGGGCCGTGCGGAATTCTAAATGTCATTAAGACAACGGATTTACGCCACGTTTTTTGCATGAATTTGAGTTTGACCTGCCCTAAAACACCAGTTCCTGAGATTTTGCCCATGTAGTGTAAATTTGAGATTGCTGTATTTTAACATAATGGCGCTTTAGCATCGCGCGGTAATAAATGCATGTTCGGGTTTAAGCTCTAGTTACGATAAGTTGGAGCAATTTTATTAATCTAGTAAGTGAACTAACAAATAATTAAGATTTTGAAGTCACTGATTTTTTAAAATTTTAAATCACCGTTGTGGTAAAAAAAAAGTCGTTTCTTAGGACTCAAATGTTTCCAGAATATGAGGGTAGATTTAGGATATTTTCAGATTATTTGTCAACTAATTGTACTACAGAATAGGGTGTGCCAATTACGAATATTAATGGTTCTGACAACTTGAAAAGCTTAAAAATTAGAGTTAGATGGGACGTGAATTCAATAAATATAAGATTGAATGTAATAATTTATTTAATCAATGTTCGTTGACTAATGACCGAAAAATAGTTTTTAATTTTTTTTAATTACGATTTAATCATAAATTACTGTTACAATGATAAGAGGGAAACTTAGCGATGTTTTGTAACTAATTTTTTTTTTGAGAGAATGCGTTGAATGGTTTGTAAGATCAGAAAAAACATCTTGGATCTTGTGTTAGCAAATTTAAATTGAGAAATTTCGATTTAAGGAAGGGAATAAGGAAGGAAGGAAAGGTTTTGTATATTAAATGTAAGATCTAAGGTAAGAGGTTTTGTGTGTTAATAAAAAGATAGTTACCTGTAAGTACGTAGAAACCCCAGTAAATTGAGATTGATTGTAACAGAATTGTTGCCTGAGCCTCCAGAAATTTCGAAGGCATGGCACACCATCATAATTAATGATAAACGATAATGATTTTGAATTAATATTGATCAATTGAATGAGGTTGCCAACGTTGACTTCTTCGAGTTGTTGAAAAGAGTTTTCAATGGAAACGACACGAGCAAACCATGAGCTTTTTTCTTTAAAAGCTAAGTCTTGGTATTGGTCTTGGATAAGTCGTTGAGTGGATAAATGATTCTTTTTGTCCAAGCATCGCCAAATCCTGTTGATTAGGAAGTTAGGTAAACATCTGCATTAACTTTCTTTTGGATAAGCCAGACGAAATCAGATGAAGTTGGTCAGCTAGCGTTTAATATGAAAAGAGTGAAGTTCGAACATAATACACGTTCTAGTGTCAGCATGTGTCACGTGTAAAATTGTTGTAATTCATGCTTTGATTATTGTAAAGTATTTTCCCTATCTAGTCTAAAAATACATTGTTGCAAGTTAATTTGTGACTTAGGCTGCATTTATGCAATTTGAGAGTAGCTATCCATTGAAATGAGCGAATGTAGATGGTATAGCCAATTTTTAACCAAGTTGTCTAGAAGAATTTAGATTTCAATGATTTTCTGTAGTTTGTCATGATAATAATCTGTTTTTAGTGGAATTCTCTGTAACTTGGCATGGTATTGCAGTTATTAAGAGTGGAGTTCATTGATTTATGATGAAAAGAATTCCTGTAAGTCGCTAAGATTGCTTTAACTTTACACTAAACGAATCCATTTTTATGTGTAGTGAAGTTTACAGATTTTAATATGGGGAAGAAGTCTTCGGACGTAACAATATGGCCCAGCTGTTTACTGAATATGTATTTCTGATCAAAATACATAAAGATCTGTGGATTCTAAACCTGTTAAAGTAATTGCTCAAAAGATTTTAGCGCACACTCAGCAATAGCAACTTGTTATTAAATCCTATAGGTAAAACTTATGAATTACGTAATTCTTGTTATTCTTCTCCTTTTGTGTCATGAGAAGTACATGTAGATATTAAAAATTCGGGACGAATTTTTTCTCGAGGGGGGAATCATGATACGCCATTATATGTAAGGCCATATTATGTCGTGTAAGGTCCCCTATATGCCCGTGTTAGGAAGCTTGTGGCATCTTTAGCTATTGTAGAATTGTTAGTCACACCCTTAAGATCCTTATACGTATGTAGTATGTGCTAAGTAGTGCTAGTGCACTAATGTTATGTATTTGATGTAAGCTAACTATGGTTCCTGTCTGCATGTATATTTATAATTATGTGGTTGTTGTACTATTACACCTGTACATAGGTGGAGCCACAGTAGTGCAGTTGAGAGGGTGAAGTGCTGTGGGGACATCTGGTATTGCATACTGGTACTTCGAGCTCCTATTTAACCAATAGCCCTGGTCTCAGCTGATCAGTTCACCTCTGGGCTCTTGCCCAGCAACACTCCTCTCCTCTCCACTGCCAAGGGTGAAGCCTCTTAAGCTGCCTGAGCTTTCACTGAACCACTGTACTGCCCGCGTGGACCGGAATAAACGTACTTTAGCTCTAACTTACGACTGGTTACTTCTGGTGTGGTCTTAGGACTACTTTTACCCTTAGCAGTCAGTCCAAGGTAAACAGGCTTCTGAGGTGAAGAGCGGTGGCTAGGAGGTCAGGGAATGATGGAATGACACAGTCGCAGAGGGGTCTATGAACGGAGAAGGTAACGGAGATGGAGCAGTGTCATGCAGCACGGCAACTGAAGGGGGAGGTTCCTGCGATGAGGAGGAGGGAACCGTTGGTGACCGGAATTGCGCGGTTGACGGGGAATTGAGCAATCGTCGTGTGCATGATCGGGCGCAATAGTAAGCCCTCCATGGAGGGGACGTTGGGATAGGTGAAACCCACCGATGATTGTTCTTAAGCAGGGCATAGTTGATACGCAGAATGTGGTTCTTCCGACGCACGACTTCAAGTTCGTTGCTGCATGCCTCGTTGGTTGCCCTTAGTGCAGCGTTTTCGGCCCGGATGTCTTCGATAGCAGCAGCAGAGGCTTGAAGAGTGAAGAGTGAAGCTGTGGAGGCACGAAGAGAAACAAGTTCTGCAGCGAATCGTTCGGTGAAAGAAAGCACAAAACTGATATTAAAATCCAAATTTTCTTGTTCACGGGCGGAAAGATGAAGGGCTCCCCTTAAGATCGCAGCAGAGGGGAAGGGTGCAGCTGGTGGAGAAGATGGAAGTAGCGGCATTGGGGCTGGTTGTATTGCCATGGAAGTGGCGGCAGGACGGTCGGAAGGTGATGAAGATGGGGGAACCGTAAGACGCACTTGTTTAGATGTTGCTGACTTACGGGGCGCCAAAGGCACCGTGGCTTTCTTAATGCGTACCGGCTTACGTGTGGGTCCTGGTATACCACTGGGTCCGGAGATCGCGGGAATCGCAGCAGTAGATCGTGTTGACAGTTGCACAGGCTGTTCGAGTATCAGGTGTCAAGGAAGACTTGCTTGTAGGTGAGGACTAGGCATGGAGAAGTGCCCTCTTCTGAGCTGCTCTGGCGAAGCGTTGACGCGAATGCTTTTGTTTCTTCCTAATAGCGATCCATTTTGTCGGCGAGACGGTGAGGCAGATTTTGCACTTCTTTTGGTCTCCGTCGCATTCTCGGTGCTGCTGGCAACAGGGATGGGGATCAAAGTGAGTGGTCTTGTAGGAAAATCCGAGGCAACGACAAGGCTTAGGCGAAGGAACATTGGGAACCGGGGACAGAGGTTCCTCCGACGAAGAGGAGCCGGACATGATGATTCTGAGACGGGCAAAAGTCACACTGCGAAGCGCGGGAAAGACACAAATCGGTTGCGACCAGGACACCCCTGGTGGCGATAGCGGGAGCCAGCGTCAGAGTGGCAATCGGTAATCGAGGCTGCAGTAGTACCGAGTGGGTAGGATGTGCTAGCAGTGGAGGGGTTGCTGGCATCCACCAGTTTGACGTGTACAAGTGTGGTGAGGGAGTGATGGTGAAAACATGGAGGACCGGCAATTGGGGAATCAGGGAACGTGAAGACAACGTAACTGTGGATCACTAGAATAGGAATGTTATTTTTTTTTTTAATCGGAAGGTTGAAAACCTGTAGGGAATCGTTTGGAACCTTGGAAGAATCGTGAGGCAGGTGGGTTCTGGCAACTGGATGTCTAGATGTAGATTCGTAGGCGAAAATCTCTATTGCTTCAAAGTGTGATGTAAGACAAAGTGTGTGGTTGAAATAATGCAACGTGCGGTTCCCTTGGTGAGGTAGGGAATGAGGTGGTCATGGGGCAACCGGATGAATGAAGGGGAAGTAGTACCAAAGACAAAGATATCAAGGAGGCAACTGGGAATCGAAGTTACGAACTGTTGGGTCAGAGCAACCGGAGGTGGAACAAGGATTCGTTCGTGAAGTGTTTGAAATCTGGGGAATGGCAGGTCTTAATCGAAGGGTAATCGTGGCATCGTAGAGGTAGCTAGCAACCGTGGAGTCAACAGAACCGAATGGTAATCAGGAATCATAGAAGCAACGGGGACCGTACGTTCATAACGTTGGATGTAGATAGCATGTGACTAAAGGGTAAAGGACTTGTCGGTTGAATGGCTAGTTGTTGGGTAGGAAATGGCACTGTTAGCTGGAGAGCACTGTCGATGGTCAAGGTCTTCGTATGGAGTGACCCAAAAGTCATGTGCAGCCGTAGTGCTGTTAGTTCGTTGTTTTCCTCCTCTTCTTTTTTTTTTATAAACTCAAGTAGCTATGGCATTAAAACAGGGGATCGACAGGGGATCATGGAACCAGAGGGGTGATGCTGCTAATGCAGGAAGGAAAGGCTGATGGATGCACAAGAGACGGGTAAAGTCAATGTCTTGGGGCTGCAAGGTGAGGACAAACGTTGAATACCAGCAACCGATGGCTTGTATACTATTTTAGGTTCTGGTTGGCCACTGTAAATAGCTGTATTTATGATCGTTTGCAATCGCCTGTCACGCATATGCACTAACATTGGCGGTGACTGGAACCTTGTACACGCACTTAGTTCCTGCATGTGCTCGGCTAGCAACGATTTGTTTAAAGCTAGCATCAACGAAAATCAAGATTTTTTATTTCTAGTGTATGATTTTTGCTGTTGGTTAATTTACAATTTTCCTTAAAATCAAGAATTGGTAATACTCTTTGGACGAGAATATTTTTATTTTGTTTTATTTCATTTCATTTTATTTTAGTTTTGTTTATTGTCTTAGAATATTTTTGCTTTATAATGCTGAAGGAAATATACGTAGGCTACCCGATTTTCTGATTTAAGCATTTCTTGAGGGTTAACTGCGGGGGTGGGGGGAATAAAGCCTTTCAGGCTTGTTGGAGGATACAAACTTGAAAATTGCAAATGCCTGGGCTTTTGTAACTTGAAAACCTCCGTTCATGACAGGGCCAAAAGATTGTCCAGAATAGATCTGAAGTGGGCAATATATTTATAATTTCACAATTAATAATATAAAATTGTGTAGGGGTCTAGGGGATAGCTTGTTGTTTTTATTATGTAATTTATGGGTAGTTGTTTCTGGGTCCAAAACACAGCTGTTTCGAAATGTTTGACGGCTAGTTGTGAGAGCTCTAAAAGGGCAGTTTTCGTCGTTGGCTAGGGAGATTGTTGGAGTGGTACAAAATTACATTTCTTCGTAGTCATAGTCGTCGCTGTTGGTTACTTCAATAATTAAGGGTTCGACTCGGTATTCAATCAGATGATCAGTGCCCCTATAATCGTTCTCAAGCGTTACAACGTGGTTAATGCATTTCTGCCGGTCACTAGGGGTTACATTGGCTACTGCAGTAGTTAATGTTTCGACAATTTTACAATTTGTGTTGGATGCTTTTATTTCGTCTTTAACTTGGGCCCAAATTAACTCTATGAGATTCAGCTCGCAGTGGTACGGAAATTTGTTTTTCGAGCCCCGAAATAATTTCAGGCTTATTGCTGTCGCTTGTTGCTGCCTTGTAAAGTCGAACTGAATGACACGTAACGTTGTCTATCACGATCACCGATTTGGCTGGAATATTGGTTAGTAGTTTTTAACCAGTTTATAAAACACTTGCCGTTCATTTCTTCATGGTAATCCCCAGACTTAGTTTTCTAATGAAAAGAAGTTGAGCACTATTTACAAATCCTTTTCGTTAGAGCCAGCATATCAAACGTCGATCTATTCCCGGTGGTATGAGGCGGCCACATAACTCTTTTTTCCTTGCCGTGCTACTGCATCTGTCGGCTGTGATGTTAGGTTGGCCCACATCTCCTCCAAGTAAACAAACGGTGGTTGTGGCTACGCAATTAACTTACCGAAGAACTACAGCATAAAACAACATTTTCTGACTTACGATATAAGTCGGAATCATAGCTGCAAAGGGCGAGCAAGCTTGGTAATTTTTCTGTGTGCGTCAGCTTTCGATGTGCTAGCCGTGGCGGCGGCTTCTGCGGCGTTAAGCCTAATCGTAGTCATCGTAGTTTTGGCCAGAGTTGGGTATCGGTATTTCCTTTGCTACTGAAAAGACACGCTTACCGTTCTTTGAGATTTTCCAGTGGCAAAGCTGGTCTCTTAAATTTGTTGTTTCAGCATCCATGTTGTGTCCTGAGCCTCCATGTATTTGAAAACATTGAAAACAATCTACCTAGCCTGCGAATTCAGAGGTTTTCCACGTCGGGGAAAGCGATGAAGCGAGAGATAAGGTCGCCATGTTGGTTCGTCTGCTAGAAGAGAAATTTTTACCAGGCGTGATCAATCCATTGTCCAAAAATCCACGCGGAGTGGCCAACCAGAACCTAAAATAGTATAGGATCGGATGTGGCGAGGGGACCGAGGAGCGAGAGGTAGGAAGGGAGAAGGATTCGATCCTCGAGAAGAGTGTAGGTGATATCGAGTTTGTCGTCCCATTCTTCAGAACAGAAAGGATCTTCATTGGGAACCGACAGAAACAGAGCAGAAGTATTGGCATAACAGCAGGTAATCGGTGAACTGGATGGATCGCAGAATGTGCGCTTAAAGACAGGAAAGGGAACCGGTAGAGGGCTTGCACACGGTAGACTGAACCGGGGTGAGTGCGTAGGACTGGCTCCAAGGGGATCGAAGTAACCGGCGAAGGTAGGATCGGCAAAGCAGCGGATCGTGGTGATTGGCCAGGTCTGAGGATCGGTCGGGAACGGTACGATGCTATGCCTCATGGTCGGAAGGCTCCCCTGTTTGCCTCCGAGGAGAAAGCGGAAACAAGCTGCGGGAAAGTGAACGATGGAGGATTACGAGGTGGACGTAGGGCAAATACACGGGTCGAGGAATTCCGTTTGTATCGACGTGGTGCTGGTTGGGAAATGTGAAGACTACGGAGTGGTAGGGAACCCGTAGGCTGAGGATCGCCAGAGTCCGAGAGCGGTGGATCGGCAACCGAGTCAGAAGAAAGGGATTTAGGACTAGGAAGGGTCGCACAAGAGGAGGAAACCGGGGAACCGGTGGTCAATGCATCCATGGTTCCCTGGAAGGCAATCGAGTAACTGGCGGCACGCGTTCCTCTTCTTTCTTCGGGAATGTAAGCTCAAGGGTGATCACGCTAGCGTGAGCGCCCTAGGAGAAATGATGAGGTTCGGCTTGCGCAGTCTGCTTATATAGACTAGCCCAAGCTTGCGCATGCGCAGAACTGTTACGAGCCCAGCAGGGAAGCCAACCTTCAAACTTCTAGGGAAATTAAGCACAAAAAGGGGGAAACCGTTATAAAGGTAATGTATATTTCATCGGCTATAAAAACTAAAAATGTGTGGAGACCTGCTTACAGGCTATATGGTTTATTCTAATAGTCTTTACAACAATGCTGCTCCACGCTGAAAGCACGGTCGTCAGTATTGTTGTAGAATCTAAACCATTAAAAACTTGCGGTCAGCTTTATATATATACGTATGTACCTCTTCTCCTCTGGAAGTAGGAGGCTAAAAATATGAGAAGGGTGTCGAAAGACAGGAAATTAATCCGTTCGTAGTTCAGGCGTATTTTTAAGAAACGAGGAGGTCGTAAATGTCCCAAATTAACGAAAATCCAGCCCCCGCAACAATCACGCAACAATCTGCAACAATACCGCAACAATATCTGACGTCATTGATTGTTGGCAGATTTTTTTCCGCTCCGAACATTTCAGGAACTTGGGGCAACAATGTATTGCGGGCAACGGTTGTTGTGGCAACAATGTATTGCGGGCAACGGTTGTTGTGAGTGGCATTATCTGAGTGAATAGCCCACATTAAAGAATGAGGCACATGCAGTTCACGGGCGGGAAGGCTGTTGGATATTTAAAATCCAAAGCGTAAGATGTGGTATTAACAAACCTTAAAAGCGATGTGTTGTACCTGGTGTTCGGCTCTGGAATTGCTTATACTATGCAGCTTACGCAGATGTGGAGTCGCTGTTAGCAGCAAAAGAGTTGCAGCAAGAAATAGCCTCGAGCGGAGCGAGACGAAGCGGAATGAACGAGTGAAGCGAGCGATTCCACTGGTCTACATCATTAACAACGTATGATGTGCGTGTGTTTGTACCTCTTCTTCTCTTGACCAAAGCACCTACAAATATGGGAGTAGGACCAAACGAAAGATAATTGAATTTAGCTTCGGATAGGCCTATTTTCATCGCTGTAACTTTACATATGACCTTCAAACAAGCGAAAAATCCCAAAAATTATGTCAAAGTTTTTTTCTAACCCTCATGGTGTTCGTTCATGACATCATAGTCTGTCCATGCAAAGAGACGAACAAACCGTTTTGAAGATATTACTTACGTATATGTACTAATATGATCCGGAGAAGGATGCACGCAATAAATAACCTTAAAGGATGACACATTTTGCAACACACCACATATAGACCTTAAAATTGGTTTTGTATTGCATGGAAACATCAAAACCATACACCTAGTTTTAAATGGGTGTCAAACATTCGTCTTTTTGAAGCAAGGAGGTGCATGGAGTCAGTAAAGCGAGCAATTTCCACGTAAACTAAACCTTTCCAATGATTTTTACTCTCTCAATCTTTTTTTCTCTCACCTTCGTAGGGGATTACTTCTGAAGGAGAAGCCGTACAAACGTGCAAACAAACAAATTGTATGTTTTGAATGATGTAGGTGAAACATAGACGTGCTGTGGAATGTGAAGAACGAACTGTGAGGAACACTTGTAATTAGTTTGCGTCGTAATGATCAGTACATCGATTTTGTGATGCTCTTGGAATCAACGAAATCACATGAAGCATGGAGCGACGCCATTGGAGTGAGCGAAGCGAACGATATGGCTAGTTCATTGTTAAAATTACCATTGTTGAATGTCCAAAACGTTGTCCCTTACTGTACATTCAAAAGGCAAAGTTGGGAAGTAATTTCCAATGTTAAAGTGTTTTGTAATGTTCATGCCCCAACATGATACACTTGGTGTCTGGTCCAATATGAAACTAGTACGATTTATTAAATAAAATAAAAAAAACTGATGAACAGGTATTTTTTTTTGTATCTTTCAAATATAGGCTATCCAAAAAATCTGTATACATAAAAGGAACATTTTGCCAGCCCCCGGCCAGGCTGGCTAAAAATGGTTTCTTTTTGCCTAAAACATACTTAACCTGATAATTTTAGCATTACATTACCCAAATATGATGTCTCAAATGTGATGTTCTCTTGGAGATTTCTTCCGGTGCGCAGCCGCCTGCTTGTACGTCCCACTGTGCATGTGCGGCGCAGTCCTCCCTTATAAAAGCGAAAGCGTGGATGCTTTCGGCATTCGGCATTCATTTTACTCTCAATATGTCAGGTGGTGACTCGAGAGGGGAGGTAGTGCAGGAGTTAGGTTAAGTATGTTTTAGGCAAAAAAAAAAACATTTTTACCCGGCCTGGCTGGAGGCCGGCAAAATGTTCTTTCTTTATTGCCAAAACATATTAACCTGATAATTTTAGCATTATCAGTTGACCTCGTCAAAATTGGTGATGCAAGCAGGCTTAGTCCCCAAAAATTTTTTATCTGGAAGAGAAAAAATTGTGCACTTTATTCAGAACAGAGTGGAAAAAGGAATTTGGATCTCTTTCGTAGGAATTGGTGGCCCTGAAAAGGACCGTTTGTGGGTCTTGCTTCCATCTGGATGGCTTGCTTCTACTTCGTTCTGAGTGCTTAAGGGGGGCTTGACCACAGTCCTGGCTGTGACGATTGGTCCCAGCCGGTGTAGTCCGGATTCTCCAGGAAAATTAATGCCGAAAGTGTCCACGCTCTCGCTTTTTTAAGGGAGGACTGCGCCGCGCATGTACAGTGGGACATGCAAGCAGGCGGCTATGCACCGGAAGAAACCTCCAGGAGAACATCACATTTGAGAAATATAATGCTAAAATTATCAGGTTAATATGTATTGGCAATAAAGAAATGAAATTTTTTATGTCACAATCAAGACCAAAAAGTTGAAACTTCGACAAAACTATACCTTAGGTTCTTAAGCAGAGTGCGCACATTTTTTTGTTGTTTTGCTTTGTTTTTGCTTTAGGGGAGCACGAATCCAAACTTGGGTACCTGCCCCACGATGAGAGGGACAATTTACCTGGAGAAAGCCAATTGGAAAACTCAGGATCTGTGACATGCCACAAACGACTAGCATGATGCACCGCAGGGCCCTTCTCTGATCATTTTGTTGTTGCTGCTTGATTGTTTTTTAGGAAGCACGAACCCAAACTGGGTTATCTGCCCCACGACGATGAGAGGGACTGAGGGGCTTTTTTCTGCTTCAATAACACAACAATGAACATATTTTGCTTTCAACAATGAACACGAAGTACCCGCAGCAGGACAACAACAGCACGAATGAAGAATTGTTGTTTTCCAATTATTACCGCGAGTTCGGTGGACTCCTTGACACGTAAACAGACTAATGGAACTCTACTACCCCCTCTCCCCCTCCCCCTTCAAAACAAAGGGATCTTAAACTGGATTTCAACTTTTTATCTCATAGGTTCAACGGAAAAAACTGGACCTTACCAGTTTGGACCAGAAAAATATCATATCTCGTCAAAACAAAACTTGTTAAGGATTCCTGCCAAACTGTTCGGGCCGTTTGAAGGCGTGATATCAAATGCCAAGTTCTTTCGCCAAGTTAATCTCACCGACTACGGAAAAAAAAAGACACACGTCAATGTTTGTGTGCCTAATTGCTTTTTGGAAACATGCCAACCCAAGCCATTTCAATCTAATAATCTTATCAAATAGTAATACTAATATTAATTTTAAAAAACCTAGCCTACTTGAAGGATATAAAAAAAGTCCGATGGGGGAAAAAGTTTGACGAAATACGTCCACAGTAAAAACGTTTGGGAAAGTACTGGTAAAAGAGTACTGGAAAAAGTGACCGGGGAGGAAAAAACGCATTCTCGTTATTTTTGTTGTTTTGTTATGTTTTATTGTTGTGATAGGTTGATTAGGGCAGTTACACGACGCATGGTACAGTTTCCCAAGAAGCGACTTTTCACAATGATTTTTTTTTCGTCTAGATCATTTTTTTCACATTAGTTTTATTTGCAGGCTTTTCCAGTTTTTCCTCGATGTTTTTTTATACGTAGACTTTTTCCTAAATTCCTATAGTTTGTAGTCACTGTGAACTATGGATGCTGCACTACGAATGCAGCCAAAAACAAGTTTCTTGGTGAAACTCCCTATACACTACATGAGGAAATTCGAGTCAAATCAACTGACTTTATCTAACCTAACCTATATCAACAATAACACGAAAAAAAAAAACGAAAAAAAAATTCGGCTTTTTTCTGCAGCTTTTTCCGTGTTTTTTTTTTTTTTTTTTTTTTTTTTTTTTTTATATTTCAGCTGTTTTTAGGCTTATTTCCTGTGTTTTTTTTCCGTACATGACGCAGCCTAGGCATGGTATATTATATGTAACTTGAATGCACACGAGTCATTTAATGCATTTGTGGCAAAGTAAAGAAGGTTGACCGTTCTTTTTTCTCACATTATAAAAAAAAAAAAAAAAAAAAAAACATTTAATTGGTTAATAAAGTTTAGAAACCATCCACAATCGTAATAGTTTGATATTTCCTGAAAAGTGATTTAGCTACAAGTCGCGTTGCAAGAAATTCCTTATTCACAGTCGAAGTACAGTGGTTGGAAAAGTCAAGCCAGCTTCTCGACTTCTCTTTACAAAACTGAGAGCAGCGAGTCAAATTGTGCCGCTGGCAACGTGGAGAAGGTCACGTGACATTCTTAGAGCATCGGGACAATAGGATTTAGCTTTAGGAATGGCTCATACCCCACTCTCCCCCGTCCTCTGTGAGAGATGTAATCTCGGCACACGAAGTATTTTATACCATTACTCCTGTTTCTCTGTCAGCTTTATTTGTGTATTCATAACGACCGACACTTGTATTGTCATAGGCCCTGCGCTATTGTTGTCACACGATTCCGATTCCCCTTGTTGTACCTTTTGTCGGTTGACGCCATGTTAATCTCCCGGCCCCCTTCTTCTTACCGCGATCGAGTCGGCAGGTCGAGTGCGTTAGTTTGTCCGTACGACATTTGGCCTTGTTACGGCCAATGTTAGGGATTGTTTTACCCATTCGGTAAAGTAGAGTCGGCTGAAGACCTGATCATGACAACTCACTGATTGCCTGGAGAGGACGGGGACCGTCGTGAATAGACACAGATAAGTACACGAATATTCATAAGCATAGGAATTATGATCGTACTTTTGGGCATGCCACCATCTTATTTTTCATAGCGAATGGAACGTGGGATTAGTTTATATCACGCGACTTCTATAAACGTGGATAACAGTATCTAGAGATTCTTGCTACAGCAGTGGTGACCTTCTGTTCAATAAAACCCTCACCAATAGTGACCGTCATCACGAACTGGTGTGTGTGTTTTTTCCTCGTTAAATCAGGGCACAGATCCACCCTTGTATTATGGCCTCTGCTTTTAGGAACTATGTTGGATGTTAGAAAGTGGACCGCACTAACCTAATCACACATTATCATACAAACCGTGGTTCTGCTCCATTTACCAAATAACGCAGCAACTAGAGTTTAGGTTAGGTAGGATAGGACTCGTTTCTGGCCACTGTCACATTAGTTCCGTTGTTGGGCGCAGCCCTATAATTTCCCCCTTAACCGTGAATACAGGAGAGAAGATAGTACATCGCGTCGAGCAATTAATCATGTGCTTAGCCATGAGACGCGGGAGTTGATCTGTTGGTCCGTCGCAGGGAGCTCCGGTTAAAACAGTTTGGTAGCATCGAGCTTGCTTTGCTAGCTTGTCTTTTCAAGTTTGATGGCATTGACGTGGCTACGTCTGCCAGTTTGGTAACAATTCGTGCTTACGCCCACAAAGTTCAGTAGTACAGCTCTGACAACTTTGGTAACATTGGTAGCCAGTTCAATAGGAACGTGCGTGTTACGTCACAACCGATCTAATACAAACTTTGATAACATAAGTGTACTACGCCGACTTTTGTTTCTAATCTCAGACGACAGCGATCGTAGGATTCAAGTTTCATAACAGCATCGTCTATACGCAGTCCAGTTTAGCAGGATATGCGGATGCTACATTCACCATTCCAGTTTAAAAAAAAAAACGTCCTACGTGTTACAATTTTCCGCGTTCCTAGTTACGAAGTTCCCACACTTAAACCCTTGTTCCACGTTATCGGTCTGTTTCCGTGAAGAAAGCTACGCCCTGATTTTCCAGGAACCCATCTATGATTAATCAGACCCCCGATCAAGACGCAGTTATGAAGTGGTCATGAATATACTGCTGATTTTCTCCCCCTTCCGCACGTTGTGCATAAATAATTAATGGTCACCACATGCAAGACTCCCTTTTATCGTTCCAGATTTAACCTTGTACTAGACAAAGCTATTGAAGGGAAACTTGAATATACTCCCTATTGGTTCTTACACATAAAGCTCATTATGGTATCTCCCCTTTAACGTTCCCGCCAATGGATAGCTAATATAATAAAGCTCGTATGGTGTTTATAGGTGTCTAGGCCTATTAAATATTGTTTAGGCCACGCACTCGTATGCAGTTACCTACCTTTATGCCCACTGCATGCCTACCGCATATATTTCCGGACTTCTTGCCATCGTATGCTGGTGCAGTATCTTTGTTGTGTTGTATGCGGTCCCATGCTGTCCATGAACTGGCCCCTCGTACGCTGTCTGTGGCTCCTTGTCCTTTTGTCCTGTTGAGTAGAAGCCACGAAATCGACGATTTCCCCTTATAACATTCCGAGGGGAATGTCAAGATTTGTGTTGTAACTCTTTTTCCTCCTTTCCAGGAATACAAGAGCCTTGTTCGATCGTGAGTTGAGACTGCACTCCCAGTTGTGTGCGCCCTCCTGGCCTCCAAAAGGGCTAAGCCGTTTGGTGTGTGTTCAAATAAACTGAGGCTTTCCAGCACTAGGCTGGCTAGCTATATGGCCTTTTAGGTGTTCCTTCTACGAGGAATTTGTGTGTGCTTCGTATGTGATCCAGTGTCCTCTCTGGTTGAGTTGTTTCCCATCCTCTAGACGCAAGTCGAAGAACTGTAAGTAACCTAACATTCTTTGTTGTGATGTACCAAGTGAACTCAGTAGATAGCCTACTCCAAGTTCTTTTACTAGTTGGTAAACTATCACGTTAAACTGTGTTTTAAAGGTTACATGTTCTTGACCGTACCTCACTAGAGTTTGAGTACGCAAAATAATTACTACGAACCACATTTTCTGCATATCTTATACCAAACACATAACATATAGGCCTATTTAGTTGAACCATTGCCTTAGTTATATACTCATTACTATTTCGAGTATAAGCCTAGTATACATTGCCTCTAGTGTTAAAATTAGGCCACCTTCAACTGTACTCCTTAAGTTCTTGCCGTTTATCAACATAGGGCACTCTGGGTTAGTCAGCAGAAGAGTTAACGCTTATATGCTTATCCCTCGTTTCTTACCGAGTTTGTACTGTGGGTAAATTTAATTTCCCTTTGGGGACTATGTTAATTTTCCTCTTAAGAGCTGGAATTACAGTTCGTCGCCAAGTGGACTTATGGTTGTGATATCGCGGCTTTAAGTAGCTACCTTTATTTTCAGTGTATACCGGGAACTTTTAGCTTGGTATAATACTGAGAACCAAGCAACAAGTCGACCTCTTAGTTATACCCCTAATAATTAATTGTGACTTGCGGTGTATTATGGTGAAGTTCATGAGTTAAGAAACCATTAGTTGGTTATTGTGTACTGTGCGCTGAGGAGCTAAAGCCTACTCGCCTAAGCTTTTACCTTTACCCCCTTTTGTGTGGATAAGTTAATCGAAAGGTGAATTTGTTTTTGCATCATATATCACACCTTTCTAAGACTTTTTTTTGTGTGGCGAAAGGCCCTTTTTCTTTCACACTTTACGATTAGTTTTGCTGGTTTTACACTCCTTACATAGTAGCTATCTTTTCCCCTATACCTGTTGTTTTAGGTTTCTACAATCTTGCGATAGTTGTTCTGAGGGAAATAGTACCTGTTTCTAGTGTTGTTGGCTTTGGCTTCCACAATTATTACAATGGCCTATTTCAATTGCCCTATGGCTACTCTCCCGCAAGAGGCCGTGGCCCCCACACCCCCACGTTATAAAGTGGTAGAGGTACTAACGGAAAGTAATTACCAGATGTGGGCCACGAAGATTGAAGGCTTTAAAATCAAAAACGGGTGGGGGATTGTATTGGACGACCCTCCGCCTGGCGCAAATGCGCAGGCAGCCGTTGTTGATGCCTATAACCTCAAGAATGGCGAATGTATATGCTTTCTACTCCAAACAATTTCTGCTCCAATACTTTTCCAGTTTAGGGGCGTAACCAGCACTCGAACCATATGGGACACCCTACGTAACAGATACGGTAGGCAACGCCTCGATTACGCTGACTATTTGTATAGACAATTCAGTAAAGTTAGGATCCACCCTTCAGAGTCTATACCATCGTATATCATCAGAGTGATTGGCCTCAGCCAAAGTTGTATCGCAGCTGGAAGAGTGGTGACTGAGCGCGAGGTATGCCTTATCATCCTAGACGGACTAGATAGACCACAATTCGATATGATGAAGGAGATGGTCTACCAACACGCTAACTTAACTATCGACACCCTACAGCAGTCCCTAGGCCATAAACAACTGTTATTAGAACAGAAGGTGCCATCATTCAACTATTCGATTCCGTGGGGAGGAGTACCCCCTGGCGGCATCCCTTACGGACTGTTCCTGGTTACAAACCCAATTTCTACTAATATGACAGTTGTACACTCAGCCGATGTTGAATTTTACGCACCCCAACACCACTCCTGATGTTACAGGTGCTGAAGTTGTGGAAGCATGGACCATAAATTTGATAGGTGTGACAAAATACCCCGTGGAAGTTGTGTAGGCCCTCGGTGCTCGATTTGCTGCGGCTATGGGCACCAGAAATCTATTTGTCCCAACTGCCAGGCTCATAACCAGGAGCGCCAGGCAGACCGCCCCCTACCGACGTCACAAGGGGAAACCACCGACGCGGAGTCGGGAATGAACAAGGTGGCCAACGACAGCGAAGAAGCAACGACACTGACCCAGATGCTGGTGGGGATGAAGGTGCCTTTGGATTGTCCACCCTTGAAGAGACAAACGACCCCCTCCTGCGAAAAGGACGGACCGTACACTCCGCTATGACAGTGGTGCGAGTTCCAATATTGTTAACTTCTATCCAACGTCAATAAGCCTCAAGACTTGTAAGAGGGTAAATGTGAGACTTGCCACTTCAGATTCCGACTCTAAAGGCTACCGAATTGGTGATATCCCAGTGTTCAGGATGAACGCAAAAGGGAGCCGCTTCTCCGAACTCCTTTTACTGAAGGACGCAATCTATATGCCTACCGCAAGACATAATTACGTTTCCCTAGCCCTCCTCCAAGATGCAGGATACGATGTCCGCAATACCATGCAGAGAGTGTTCGTGAAACAACGTTCCTCTCCACGTCGTTGTGTCATGGTTTTCGAAAGGGTACATAACGCCTATGAAGCAAATGGCAAATTCCCATTGCAAAACCCCCACTCCGAGGAAGTCGAGGTGGCAGGTGTTAAGTGTGTGTACGTACGACATGATGCACAGGCGGATGGGGCACATTTCATTCGAGAAAATAGAGCAAACTTCCCGTGGAGGAGCGGTAATAGGACCCAAGCTTGTTGGACGACCTAGCGATTTTTGCCGCATCTGCGCTAAGACCAAGACAAAAAGGAAAACCCACCACAGGATACAGTCCATATTTGCCAAGAGACCACTCGAGCAGATAAACGTGGATCTGACCGGGCCTAGCAACGTGCCAAGTACGGAAGGATATAGAACCTCTGCACTGCAGTGGACGTCTTCTCCAGGAGATACTTCACCATCCCCTTGAGACAGAAAGGGGACACCTTCGAGGCAATGCGCCGCCTCATACTGTAACTAGCGAACGAGACTGGCCACAAATCATCTCGTTTCTCATCTGACAACGGAGGGGAAATTTGCAACAGGGAGTTTAATGATTTTTTCCGGGAAAAGGGCATAATCCACCTCACAGCGATGGTGATGAACCCACGCCAGAATGGACTGGCGGAACGGGCTCATGGTTGTATTAAAACCATGACTCGTTCCATTCTCGACGATGCCAACCTCCCAGCGCCTTTCTGGGCCCATGTGGCTTTGGCGGCCATGAATGCTCGCAATAGCCTCTCTCTCTCAGCTCTATCACAAAGTGAAACACTGCTGAAGAGGTGGACAGGACATGTGGGTGCCTCGCCTACTTGCACGTCGACAAGATGAGACGGGGAACTTATGATGCTACGGTTACCCCACATATTAACCTCGGCTACGATTATAAGCGGCGAGGCTATAAACTTTATAACCCCAACACGGGAGCGATGGTCCTAGGTACTAACATCGACTTCTACGAGGAAATCAACGGATCGATCCTCTTCGGCACCAGTCCCCCTTCCTGCGATACCAGGTGGAGCATGGAGCAACTCCCCGAAGTGAGACCGAGCAGGGTGCCACCTAGTACCTCCGAAGATTCCAGCGACGAGGACGAGGCAATGGGGAACAATGCCGGCTTTCCCTTAAACGGACCTCACCGGCAGTCCCTCCAGTAGGACCAGCAGGCTGAGTCATCGGGCAAGGGAGCCCTGGTGCCTACGCTCCCCAAGGACTGTGCGCACTTAATCACGTAGGTCCTAATCCCTCTACTCCCGCTTACAGTACCATACCGGGATGGCTGCTTGGGAGCGCTCCGCCTAACACAGCCAGACCGACGCAAATATTTTCCAGACGAATCGCAGGCTTACTACCCGGTGATAATACCCCTAGGCCGAGGCCCACTATTATCATCAACTCCAATGCAGAAGATTCTTCGGATTAGCTCCGTTAGTTCCGTACTGCATAAGGCACTATGTTTGGTTATGTTGTGCCTTCCTTTTACTAATACCTTGAAATGTTCCTACCCCTACTAAACCACCCATGTGCTTCAGTTAGCATAATACCTCACATTAACGCTGTCCTTTGCGTTAAAGGAACTAACCTGCCATAGTGATTCTGTAGCACTAACATTTTCACCTTAAGATTTTGTTTTTGACGAGATCACTATTGTTACCAGTGTTAAAGCCCCTTATTTGTTGTGCCCCCGCACTTGTTGTGCAATATTGTTCTGTACATTCCGACTTTTACCCGGTATGAGTCCGTTGATCGGAAACCCACTCTGCTGCCACTGTGTAAGCCTTGTACCCTTTTGGATGTACGATAAGTCGTAAGAGAGAAATCAGAGCCAATGGAAAAAATGAGGGGGAACTGTGTGAGATGTAATCTCAGAACACGATGTATTTTATACCATTACTCCCGTTTCTCTGTCAGCTTTATTTAACTGTATATTCATAGCGACCGGCACTTGTATTGTCATGGGCCCGGCGCTATTGTTGTCACGCGATTCCCCTTGTTGTACATTTTGTCTGTTGACGCCATGTTAATCCCCCGGCCTCCTTCTTCTTACCACGATAGAGTCGGCAGAGTCGTGCGTTAGTTTGTCCGTACGACATTCGACCTTGTTTCGACCAATGTTAGGGATTGTTTTACCCAATCGGTAAACTAGAGTCGGCTGAAGACCTGATAATGACAACTCACCGAATGCCTGGAGAGGACGGGGACCGTCATGAATAGACACAGATAAGTACACGAATGTTCATAAGCGTAGGAACTATGATCGTACTTTTGGGCATGCCGCCATCTTGTTTTTCATAGCGAATGGAACGTGGGATTAGTTTCTATCAAACGACTTCTATTAACGTGGATAACTGTATCTAGAGATTCTTGCTACAGCAGTGGTGACCTTATGTTCAATAAAACCCTCACCAATAGTGACCGTCATCAGGAACTGGTTTGTGTTTTTTTTCTCGTAGCTGTTAAATCTGGGCACCGATCCACCCTTGTATTATGGCCTCTGCTTTTAGGAACTATGTTGGACGTTAGAAAGTGGGCCGCACTAACCAAATCACACTTTATCATACGAACCGTGGTTTTGCTCCTTTTACCAAATAATGCAGCAACTAGAGTTTAGGTTAGGTAGGACAGGACTGTTTCCGGCCACTGTCACATTAGTTCCGTTGTTGGGCGTGGCTCTATAACTTCCCCCTTAACCGTGACTATAGGAGGGAAGATAGCGCATCGCGTCGAGCAATTAATCATGTGTTTAGCCATGAGCCGCAGGAGTTGATCTGTTGGTCTGTCGCAGGGAGCTCCTCAACCCACTCTGCGTTGCAGGAAAGCCTATCTTTATGGCTCGCATGTGTAGTGTCCGACAAAGTTGAATATGGTTTAGAATCTGGGCATTCAACACCACACCTAAGAGTTCAGCAAGGTGCCAAGGGACAAGTGGAGCAACGGCCCAACAAATACCGGAGGTCCCACCAACTGCCAAATTTTAATGATGCTAATTTGTGCTTGACAAAGTTTTACTGCTGAATTGTTAGTGTGCCTGATGACGTTAGTTACCTGGGTTTAACATCTTCAGTGCAAAGACTATTGAAAATTTGCTAAATATTGTACTGTTAAAATATCTTTGATCTTGAAATTGTGCGTATTTTCTTCGTTTACGCACCTAATGCCCTGAAATTTAGAATAATGTATCGGACTGCACATTTTCGAAATATGTTTTGAGTCCATTGGTACCAGATAACCACTTGTCTAAAGCTTTTTTTTTTTATTGTAATAGGCCTAATTCCCATGTCGGAAATGTTATGACATTGCAACATAATTCTTAAGTATGAAGCTGACTAACAGAAATAAATACGAACACACAGAATTCCCCACCGAATCGGGTATTTTAATTTGTTTTCTTCGGTCACGTGCTCACACGACCAGTTTAGAGTTCGGCGTGCAAGACTTAACAAGTATAGAGGCTACAGGACCAGGTTACAGGACCAATGATAGACAAGTCATTAAGTTAAGAAGCTAGGTCTAGTTGTTTTGGGAGAATAAAATTACACTAATAGATTAAGAAGATTTAGTGCACTTGTATTTTTGATGAATAATGTGGACTAAATCTTCTAAAACCTTCTAAATCTTGAAAAATAAAGGAAGTGGACTAAATCTTCACTGGTTATTAGGTGGCGCTAGTGTAATTTTATTCTCCAAAATTCCATTCAATCACCACTGTTATCGTCGACTGCCGATATTCCAAATAGGCCAAGTTAGTTAAAGCCATTCCGGTAACTGGGTTAGTTTAGATACCGGATCCAGCAGGGTTGTACTTGACAATTTGAGGAAGAGGTGCACACAGCTTTGGTTGTGCCAGTTCTCCCACCTCCTCACAGATAAAATTATCAAACATTGTACTGTGCAGTGAAATTTAACCATATTCGTATGTAATTTTCAGCTAAACCCTACTTCACTCTCTGCCTTTTTTTTACATCACCAAACATCATTATTGAGGCTGACTTAACCATTAAACCACAATGCAGATTATGTGTCAGGTGATATCATAGATTGGCAATTCTCCATGGCATGCCGTCAAGAGAAATTTCATTTCAGACGGTTTTAATTGCTTTAATAACCTGTTTGCTTTCCTTAATGGATGGAAGACGTTGGTGCAACACCTGATGAAATTCATTTTGATCAAAAAAATTTTCAAGTAAGAGGTGCATAGTAAGCTTCTCTTGACACTTAAATTATATGGGTTTGATGGACAGCTTTTGGCATGGTTACAGTTTTTTTTAGCTGGACGCACTCAGAGAGTTGTAGTTAGTAATTCTATTTCTGCCCCACTGAATATTGTCAGTGGGGTCCCACATGAATCCGGCTTGGCCCTTTTTTAAATTTATTCTTATTCTTAATGACCTTTCTTGCAAATCTCTCAATGCGAAGCAGCAAAAGTTTGCTGACGACTTCAAATTTCACTCTGCAGTCATTCACATACAAGACAACTTACTGATATTCAGAGTGAAATTGACTTTATATCCTGCTGGGCTAAGGAATGGCAACTGCCCGTCTCTATGACTAAATATAAATGCTTCCACGTTGGAAACCAAACTCTGAGGTGTACTTACTTAATGGATGGTATTTCTCTTCCTCAAGTTAATTTGGTAAAGGATCTTGGCGTTTGGTTTGACTCGGGGTTAAAATCGACAGTCCATTGCGGACAGTGCACGTGATACCGAAAGCTAATCGTCGTTTAGCTATTGTCCTTAGGATTTTTACCTTTGGCTGTTTGGATACTAAGCTATGTGCCTACAAGGTTTATAGACGGCCATTATCAGAGTATGCTATCCCAGTCTGGTCCCCCATACCTTCTTAAGGATATCGAACACCTTGAATTCATCCAGCGACACTTCATCAAATCACTGCCAGCTTGAGGCATGCTGCACACCATTCGCGTGTTACTCAAATGGGCTTGGACTCTGGAGCTCGGTCGACCTAATACCGATCTCATTTTAACGTACAAAATTCTTCGGAGCTTTCTGACTTTGAGTTGCCTGTTTTTTAATTTAATCCAGCTACTTGGACTCATCATCCATACTACTAGACTTGACTGCCGTGGATACTTCTTTGCTGTAAGGCTGGTCCCCGCTTGGAATTCCGTCGGAGCAGACAGTTATACCACCATCCGTGAATATGTTCAGGTAGTTGTTAAGCAAAAACCACTAGACTCGATTTCTTAAAAGAATGTTTAACTATTTACATTTAACTCTTTGTTTTGACAACCTCTACTGGAGTATTTCTTAATTTTTTAACAGCAGCCAGGTGAATCATATAACTTAAATTACTTTATTTTTAATGCCACGTTCTACTAACGTAAAGAATTTTAAAATCTTTACATTCTTTTACATATTTTATTCTTTGTTTTGTTTTGTGACAATTGGCCATTCATTCTTCTTCTTTTCCACTCGACTGGCGATACCACCGAGGACAGTTTGTGTCCCTGGCACGTCTAACCTTTGTGATAAGGCAGTTGAGATCCTATCCCACCTTTCCTTTGGCCATGAAATTTTTAAATTTTTAAAATTTTTTTTTTACCTACACGTTAGCTTCTTTAATTTTTGCATCTTGCATTAGTTTTCACCTTGCTGCCTTCACATTCTGTTTTTATTTATTTTTTATTCTTTTACACGCATCTTAAATGCTGCCCCTTTTTACGCCGGCAGTCAGCGATCCTTGCCAGAACTGTTGTTCCGGCAACAAATTGCTTATTATTATTATACACAATTTACAAGCAAGACTTAAAGGCACATAACTCCCTCCGGTATATTTTAAGTTTTGCTCGATACATAACCGGAAATAGTTTTATATGAATCCATTTACCTTTTATTTGATCGTCTAAGGGTACGATCCCGATGACAGATGTGGCGTGTGTATGCTAGTAAGCTTCTTTTTTACCAATCGGTCCGAAGAGTATCTCCCTCCCGCCAGAAAGCTTCTCGGGCGTTCTCGGGCTACCTTTAACGTTGACGTCACGCGATGTTTACACACCTAAACGTCAAGTCACGTGACTTGCCGCTCCTGAGCGAAAGCCAAGTGAGACAGCAGCTGCCTTACTCGAGGCATGCAGCTTCAATCCCAGTTAACCTTGTTCTGAGCTTATCAGGAGAAATGGCGAGTGATGAACGCATTTACCTATTCCACCAAGTAGATTTGCTACCGAATCGATAAAGGAAGGGTCAAAACGAGAAATGGATCGACAATTAGATTTATCCTATGTTTACCGCAAGAAATTAGGATTAAAGAAAGGGTGGGGCAGGGGTGTCGGGATCCTGACATGGTGATGGACAAAACCAAAAGCGGAGAAGAAATTAAATTGCGGATTGAGTTTAAGATGTAAATTCTCGTAGCAGACAAGAGGGCTAATGGAAAAACGTTTAGCTGTAGTACCAATTAAATTACAACTAGGGTCAGTCGGGAGAAGCTTTCTTTTTTTTTTTATGGTACACTTAAAACAGACCCAATTTAATATACGTAACATAGACGGCAAAGATAGGACATAGATTTCGACATCAACACAGAATAAAGACCCCAGAATCTTTTATTTGGTCAACTTTGTTCAAATAAAACTAACGTGTGGGTATTTTACCGCAGCAACAGACAGGAGACATTGATGATCATAACGTGCAGTCATCTGCGCCAGTGTTTGTTTACCTTTCACATTGCACGGCTTGGAAATGAGTATGATCTAGCATCGGATGTGACGTCATGCTTGTTTCACAGAGCAATGCACACCGCGGTCGTGTGAACTATATTTTAGCACAGTTGACGTATGATAAAGTAGCCAGGACGGAGGGATTTATGTGCCTTTAAGTTACGTAATCGAATGGTATGCATTTTTATTACCTTTGCGTTGACTACGAAATTCACTGGTTGTTGGCTAGTTTCAAACATGACAACCCAAAATGGCAAGGTTTTCTTTGTTCGTTAATGAAATTGAAAACTTAAGTTTGGTTTTAGGACAAAATTGTAGCTTTTGGTTAGATGTTACTGGAATAGTATCAATTGACATCTCTAAAAGTTGGTACCCGAAGCCCATGCCTTGCCTCTCGCTTGTTATGGCCCTGGATTCCAGTTAGGATCCAGTGGGTCTCATATTTAAAGCAAATAAAGCATACACAAACGTACAAATACGACTCACTTTTAAAATGGTGTACGATGTTTCGTGAGAAACTTATATTGGATGGTAAATTTAATTGTGAATCAAAATGTAGAAATTATTGTAGAACATGTTAAGACAAAACAAGTATGTGTTGATGTGGTATCACTATCAGTAATTATATTGTGGGTTCAATGTTACATCAGATATGCAGATTCAAGTAGTGCTGACCTGCAGAAGAGGGATTTAGATTTCCAGAGAGATTTCCTGCAGTTGATTGACTGTCTTCAAATTCTACTGAAGAGTTTAATAAGACGATGTCCATTTGTTTGTAGTGCACAGGAAGTTGGTGCTTAATTATTACTCGTCCCATGATAGCCCTGTAGAGGGCATCTTCACTGTATGGACAACTAGGAAACAAAGTAAGGAAAATAGTTTCCTTTAAACACATAGGCATGTAATCCGGAACAATTCCACAGTTTTAGTAGTTTTTTAAGTGGCAACAAATTTTACATAGTCACTGTTATCACCACTGAACTGAAATAACCAATATCAGTCAAACAGTACTTACAGTACAAACAGTACTATAATGTTTTTCTTGGCCCAGCATTGTTATTACCAATTAACAATGTGTAACAGTTATGAACCCATAGCAAGAAATAACTATTACAACCCCAGCCCATACACTCGTAACACAGAATGGTCAATAACATCAAAACACGAGGGCCACCTGGGTGATTTTGGTCTAACCGAAACTATACTGGAATACTGGAATTCTAACATTCTCAGTCTGCATTCCTGTTTGATCTACACATTCGAGTTTTTTTTTAGCCTGGTAGCCTCGCGACCCAACGTGTATCAGTTCTGTGCATCCCTCCTCCGTGGCGACCACAGTTCCATCTTTTATTCCCCTGCAGTGCCCAGGTGACGACACGGAGGAGCGGAAGGGTGGGAAAAGGTAATGTAAATTTCCAGTTAGGCAATAGAAACCAAAATCAACTAGGTGACCCTGGTATTTTGATGTTCTATATAACAACAAAAAATATACGTTGCCGGGCACCCCAGCAATACGGCCGCCTTATCCTTGAAATAATACTTGTCTACTCGACCAAATGCAAAGTCTGAACTTTTGTGGGCGGCTCCCCCCAAAAGTTAAGATTTTGCATTTGGTCGAGTAGACAAGTATTATTTCAAGGATCAGGCGGCTGTATTGCTTAAGGGGTTAGAGAATTCGCCTGGCATTCACGATGGGTCCGAGACGGTAAAGTCCTACAGCCCGAGAAGGCATGTTCCGAAGGTAATTGGGATGTAAACACAGAAGGCTGTGAGCAGTAAGCACTGTTGTGGCGGATGGTAACGTAGGAATGATCGGTGAACCTACTTCTGGTGGGTTGGGAATGGCAGGAGCCATATGCTAGTAGCAGAATATGTGGTTAATGTAGCGATTATGTGTAGATCAGCCAAAGGTGAAGCTGAACGCCATGCCGTGGATGATGGATCATGCAAGGGAGATGGCAAAGGTGAGGGTGCGGATTAGTGCAGCACGCGAACAGACGGAGAATGCTGTGGCATTGCCGAGGTCCGGCATCCGGGGAAGGAACAACTGTAGTTGTAGGTGCATTATGAGGACGGCGTTTTCGGGAACGGGCACAATAGTACGCCCGCCATGGTGGTGATAATGGAATTGGGGAGAGCAACGAATGGTGAGTTCTTAGTAGGGCATAATTTACTCGCATTGAGTAATATTGTCGGTTGACGATTTCCAGTTCATTGATTAGGGCTTCATTTGACGCCCGTAGGACAGCATTCTCGGCACGTAACGTATCAGCAGATTCAGCTGCCTGTTTGAGGGAAGGAAGGTCGGTTAAGGCGGAACGTAGAGTTGCATATGCCACGGCAAATTTCTCGGCAAAGGAGAGAATGAAGTTTATATTGAAGTTCAGGTCTTCAGCTTCTCTGGCGGATAGATGAATACCCCGCGTCAGTGCTTCGCGCAGTACAGAAGCTGCCGGAAATGGAACAAGTCCAGGAGGAGGAACTGTTTGTTGTGACATTATGTCGGAACGTGGAAGCGGAACTGGCGATGTGGGAGGTTTGGAAAGGGTAGCCATGCAGGCGGTGGAACTGGGTCGAGAAGCGTTCTTCTTGGTATTGTCTGGGACAGTAGTTAGGTCATGGGGCACGGGCGGAGCAAGAGGAACGCGAGCCGTCTTTATTCGTACTGATTTAGCAGCAGAGATGCTTGATTTCAAAGCACGGACACCAGAAGTCCCGGCCATTGCTGGAACGGAGTCTGTTGATGGAAGCTTGGGTTTCTTTGGGGTACGAGGGTGAAAAACGTAAGCGGACGCTACCGGTTTTGAAGTAGCTGTCTTTGGAATGACCGTAGTCGGCGGGGAACATTGTTTGGGTCATCTGTTTGCGGAGCGACAGAGGCGGGAGCTCGTTGACGGCACGCTCGTTCCGCGCATTGCTTCGAAAGGCGCTGACTCTTCCTGATAATAATCCACTTAGTGGGAGAAATCGGGCTGCAAATACAACATTTTTTTGTAATGCCGTCACAGGACCTATGGATATGGCAACTCGGGTGGAGATCGAGATGAGGCGTCTTGCTGGTCCCCGTGAATCCTGGACACTTACATGGTGGTGATGATGGTGCATTTGGTGTAACAACTGGTTGTGGAACAGAACTTTTTTCTTGGTTGGGAATCGATCCCTCGGAAGACGAGGATTCGTTCATGGCACTGGAGTGGCTGACTGAGAGTGACGGTTGCTTGAATCCGGAGGGAGCGGCAATCCTGCAGCTGGTGGCACCTGCAGGTGAGTGTAGGTGGCAGTAGGCACGGGATGTAGATTCCCATCAAGGGAGAGACGAGGTGAGAAAGGGATTGGCAATAGCAGGTCGTTCCGTGAGGGAACGTGGCGGGTGGGACGTGAGGCCCTAGTGACGAGGGCTTGCAGTAACAGTAACAGAGGGGTTTGTAGGTAGGGAAAGGTCATGGTGACTTGTCCCTTATTTATTTTCAACATCTCCTTCATTTTCTTTGTTCTTTTTTTTTGTGGAAGAAACGATCTGGCGTGGTGGATCAAAGACCAGTAGGAATCAAGTGGTCCTCTGCAACTTGTGTCACAGGAACGGTGCGGATTGCCAGGAAGGAGGCGTCGAGTTATCGAAAGTGTCCGTAAAGCATGTGGGATGTTGTGTGCATGTCTTCTTCTATGCTGTATTCTAGATCGTCATTGTTGAATCAATGGTACATGTAATGATCTATTCTAGTGAGCAATTGTCCTAAAATAAACCATTATTGTCAGGATGGATCAGTTGTATTCAACCTACATATAATACATAAAGTATGGCACTTGAAAAGGGAGGCGCAATAATAAGCAACAATTCAATAATATTTGGGCCTTTAATCGACTCTCCGTTGTACAAAATATGGACCACACTGGTCAATAATCGAATTATAAGGATTGTATTTCGAGATTGGTTTGGTTACATTAAATCAACAATAGTTGGCGATTGGCATTCTTACTACGGTTGCATTTAGAATAATTCCTAATAAAGGATAATGAATAATGATTGGAATTAAAGGATTAAGCACTCTGCTTACTATAATTCAAGTACAACAATCGTTAATGATACGGAATGATACTAAGCTCCCGTGAAGCTCCGTCGTAGCTGGCGCTCGTTACTCGGCTTCCCGTCTCCCAGAACTGTACGTCGGGTGCGCGGCACGGCTCAGACGTCTGTGAACTGCAGGACTCAAGAGAATGGTAGCAACGGGTTAACCTTTAAAAGTTGAATGATAATGCCGCATTCCTGAAGTCCGCTTAAATACCAGTGCGTTATCGCTTAGCAATCTATTTGATTGATTAGTGTGCTGAATAGAAATTGCGTGTCTTGATAGTTCAGGTTCTAAAAGTAAATTAGGTACCGTTGCGCTTGTCATTCATTGTATTGTTGCGTTCGAGGCGCATCAGCTGATTCTCGGTATTGTGCACTTGAGTAGCTCGCCGCTTTAATGAACTGTCACCTGCAGACCTTCGTGCAATATTTAACTGTTGTAATTAGGATCGTGGTTGATCATGGATGACGTTCCAAACTAATTGGAATTCCTTCTGGAAATTCTACGCTTCGCTGATCGAGTCGTAAATAATGTCGTAGTTAGAAATGCCATCTCCTCAACTTAACAATAGCTGTAATTACGCTGGTTCACTTTACAAAGGAATGTACACAGTTCCGGTCTTCTTTGAAACAGGCCCCTTCTATATCTTAGTCGCTGGAGCCATTTTTGGTCTAGCATGAGTAATATTTGATTCATGCATTTAATAATGTATGATATTTATGAAATTATGCATATGATTAATTAGCTGTATTGTTTCTGTAATAAAGACTAATTAGGCTTAATTAACCCTTAACATACAGTGGAATGTGAAGGTAGGAACGTGTTATGTACAGTTTTTAATCTGTCTTGACGGGCTAGTTGCAGGAGGCATGGCATGGAATGGATAGAGTAGAACCGCTGGTGGGGTACGAGGATGGACGAGGAGAGTGTTCCATTGTTGAGGCAGAGAAAGTCGTAACCAAAGATGAGGGACGGCGACGAAAGAGGAGTGGTGATACCCGGAATGGTAACGGGACGGGAACGTAGACCTGGAGGAGAGCCAGGTAATAAAGCTAGAAAGTCCGGGGACGTGGAGCTTAGGACTGTATAATGTACATCATAAGGGATTTCTTCGTTACAGACGAGGTCGATGTAGACGTGTGTTTGTGCGCCAGAATTGGTGTGGGCACGGACGGCTGCAAAAAGTTTGTACTGGAATCTTGGCTGGACGATGTAACAATCCCAAAGCATAGTGGAACGGTGAGGGATTCCAGATGAATGGTACATGGACGTGATGAGCCCGAAACGGGCAAGGAAAGCTCATCCGTGGATGAGGAGAATGGTAGGTCTTGTAACGTCAGCGAGGAACCAGCAGGAGGTGGAACGAGTGTGTGTGGAACGGGAACGCAGGGCCCGAGACGGAGCGTAGCACTAAGTGTAAGTGACCCTGGAAAAGGAACACAAAGGGGAGAGTTCCCAAAGGAACGGCTTTAGAGCAAGATGTACCCGGAACGGGTGAGGAGGAGCTGTTCATGACAGGAGGATCTTCCATTGGTTTTGAGGTACCAGTGGGGAGCGGAATGGCCGCCAACGAGGTAGGAATGGAGGTATCGTCCATCTGCGGAACGTAGAATGTAGTGTTGCACGGTAAATCGGTATACACGGTATTGACGGTAAAAAAAATTACAATATCAGTATCGTACCTTTTTTAGCACCACGGTATTACCGTAGCAGCGGTATTACCGTGCTTATGGTGCTGACGAAGGTACATGCGAAAGTGTGTTTTTTCCTTATGAGGAAGAAAGAGTCCCCCCTATAGCAACCTGCTGCCTTCGGTTGCGCAGAAAAGCAGCTAGCCAACCCCAAAGGTTACCATGAATACCATATTCCTGAAGTTTAAACAAAAGCTTTCGATGTATAACTGACTCGAATGCCTTTTTAAAGTCAAAATAAATAGTATCAGATGGGACACCAATATCTAAGGCAGATGTTCATTGGTCTAGCACCAATAGCAGTTGATGGGTGGCAGATCAGTTTGGAACAAATCCAAACTGGTCGTGATGAATAATGGAGTGACGCTCAAGGAAATTCAAAATATTATCCCTTATAACTGACTCCATAATTTTACAAGCAACACACGTCAAGGCAATTGGCCTATAGTTATGAGGATCAGAAGAAGATCCCTTCTTGAATACTGGTATAACAGTTGCCAAACTCCAGATCGATGGAATGCACTCCTGTTCGAAGGACAGTGTAAAAATCCTGGACAAAAGATAGCTTATTTGGAAAGCGATTTCCTTAAAAAGAAATGCGGAAAACTCATCAGGGCCACAAGAATGACTAGGTCTGAGGTTTTTGATAGCACAAATAATAGTATCCACAGAGAAAGCCACATGTATACAGGGTTCAAATGGATGCCGATTAAATGGTAAAGGAGAGCTTAAAGCATTGTTCTCATCATCAATAACATTATTTGCACTAAATATTTTACTAAGCACCTCAGCCTTTTCCTTGCTATCTGTAATAAAAGAGCTGTCCATTTTGAAGGGTGGTAAAGCACGCGAGGTTGCAGTTTTCTGACGGTACAATCTATTTAAAGCAGCATAATTTCCCTCATGTATTGTTGCGATCTCCCTAGCCCTATGCCAAGATTCAATCTCCCTAGCCCTATGCGTGCTTTGTTATAAGCTAGTAATAGTGACGGGGAAGGGTTGCTTTTATAACGCTTCCACAGTTTACGCTTCAGGGCACACTGTTTGGTTATGTAATGAGGGAAGCAGAATGGACCCTTCGAGCGCTTATAAGAGATGGTACGACATTGATGTACGTGTTCAGCCAGTATGTTCCGAAAACACTCCCATGCCTGTTCGACATCCCGGTGTATGTTAAAAATCAAATCATCCCAAATCACGTGGGTAAGGGATGTCCGTAATTGGTCAAAATTTATCCTATTGGGCTCTTTAGCTACCTTCGAGTTACCAACTACTCTTCCCCTATGAAGAGTCAAATTTACACGAAAATAAACAACACAATGGTCGCTATTCCCTAAGTGGTTACCAACCGTTACCTCGTAGATCAGACGTTCATCATGTGAGAACACAAGATATTAGTTCCGCGGGTACATTTATGGTCGATGTCGCAGCGTCCCATCAAGATGAAAGCGAAGTTCCGCTATTTAGTAAAAAAAATAAATGCTAAGAGCCGTATTTGATTTTTTTTGTGCTCAAGTGGATAACAGCGCAAAATTATTTCCTAAATTACCGTGATATTACCGTAGACCGCCGTTTTCAGAACCGTACCGTACCGTCCTGCAAAAACTGAATACCGTGCAACACTAGTAGAATGGGGATGCTCAAAGAACGACCACGCGTGGCGATCGCCCTAGGAGAAATGATGCCGACAGGATGCTGCGCTGGAGCTTATATAAGCTAGCCTGCGCATGCGCTATACCATACTAGCCTGGCAGGGAAGACAACACCCAAACTTCTAGGGGAATAAATGCTCAAAAGGGGGGAACTGCTACAAAACAGGTAATATACATTTTCGTTGGCTATAAAAACTCTTGGTTTAATTATAACAACAAGTGAAAAAGGTACACTTTACATTTAAGTTCACTAGTTTACGTGACAGGCTTTACGTGAAAGCAAAACGATGAATTTGCAAATGGAAATTCAAATACAAATAAGAACTCTGCTTTAGTTCTACATAATAAAAATTTTCGTTTAGGAAAAGTTGTCTGTGGTCTAATCCTGAAAATCCTACAATTGCACCGCATCACCTAAGTTACAATTAGTCCTTACAGTTATGTTTCCCGAATCCTCAAGAGATCAAACCACCTGATGTTTAGATTAAAATTAGATTTAAAAATAAACAAGAAAGAAGTTGGTTGTTAGGAAGAGAACCACCCTTACGTTATGGAAGGCAGGGGGCCAGAAATGCCGATGGCTTAGCCAATTCTCAAGACTAGAAGTTAGTTTAAGTTAAACTATAAATTTAGGATGGGGTCCAAAGTAAAATTTTTAAGCTAAACTAGTAACATACGAACCACTACCAATTGCCCAGGATGGCAACATTCGGACCGTGACATCTCCACTCCTGACCGGCGTGACCACCTCTAGCTTGAGATCTGTGAGCTGTGCTAAGGACTGACAGCAGCCTGGGGTTTTTATACTGACAAGGTGGATCCAGCAGGACCAAGCGCAGACGTTGAGGAGAGCTGCGGCCTCCTGGTTGGCTGAGGGCCAGGACAACAATGGAAAGTGGGAGGAGCAAGTGGTTTTACAAACTGATTGCATGGGAGCATTGAAGAATAATAGGCCTGGTAGAGAAGGTGCAGTTTGAGTTTGAATGATAATAATTAATAGAAGGATGCTCAGATGTTTTGGTAATATTAGTTGAAGGAAAGCTAGATGGTTTGCGTTGGGATATGGTCAAAGTTGGAGTTTGGATTGGAGCTTTAAAGCAAAATTATGTTCAACGAAATTCATATCCGGTAAAATTAAAGTTGTATAAATCTAAAACAAAACCCAGAAGGGTGAAAGAACCCGCCAAGTTTCAGCCAATCAAAGTAGTGATATCAGAGCCAAAAAAGGTGCCACCAAGTTACTACATTAGTTGCCAAGCTAATCACACCGAGTATTAGATCAAAGGTTAAATCAAAACCTGACCAGTGCTACTAACGGTAGCAATGGTCAAGTTTTTGATTTAACTTGTGAGGTAATAGTCGGTGGGATTAGCATGGCAACTAATGTAGTAACTTGGTGGCAGCCTTTTTGGCTCCGATATCACTACTTTGATTGGCTGAAACTTGGCGGGTTCTTTCACCCTTCTGGGTTTTGTTTTGGATACCACTTCTTTTGTAGTTTTTTTTGTGTGTGGCGTCTTATTTCTGCCACTGCCCATTCATCTACTATCTCGCCAAGTTTGGTCGATAAATATTGAATACGAACAGATAGTCATTTTTTAAAGTTTTGCTGGAGTGAGGACTTCAATCATATAAATTAAATTGTTCGCTGATTTCCATTCAACCATCAACAATCAGTAGCGCGGACGGATTTATTAATATCTTAGTGGCCCGAAGCCATATGCCCTACTACAAGCAAGTAGCGTGTCCATTTTATCAACAATGATGTGTTGCCGATTATTTCTGGCAGTACGTTTGCATTGTTACTCGTTCTAAGGAGTAATGCTTATTTTGATCACTGGTAGCGTTTTTTCAACATACAGAAAAATAGCATTACAAATGATTGCAATCTTTTTATTTAATGCGTCCCAAATGTCTAACTTTAAAAGGCACATATTGGAGTTAAAAGAATGCTGAATACCAAATTTCATTTGTATCTGTCACATAATTTATTTTATATGAGCGGCATTACTAGTCAGCACAAATCAACGATCTTCACGCACTTTCATGACATTGATACAGTTTATGCACATGATTGAAATACAAGTATTGCTTGTCAGGGCATAAAGACTGCCCATTTCCAACAATTTTCAAGCTGTTTCGTTGCATAGGTATTTATCCTTAATATCGTGAAATACGCTTAGCTCTGGTTTCAGATAAAGTACCAATGCTAGTGGCCATGCAACAACAATGCAGGAATTAAACAATGCCTTTCTTACAATGAAGCTACAATGAAGTGTGACAATTATTGAACTTGGCGGGTGGACCACTAGCGTGGTCCTTGAAAATAATTGCTAGGCATTGGCAGTGTTCACGGGGCAAAAGGTTATAAGTTAAAGATTAGATAAACTAGGTCAGTGAAATGCTATAACTCATTAAAATAAGTTAATAATTACTCAGCAGAGCATGAAGTTTGAGGTAGAAGGACATTTTTAATGGCATTTGCGATCGTCAAATAAAATAAAAAATATCGTACTAAAATGTCTGTACCGCTACCCGATTGACAGCCCCTCCTATTGACACAACTAAGCTAGTGTTTTTAGGCTTTTTGCTTAAAAAGAACAACGTGAAATAAATACATATTTACAGAGTTTTGAAAAAATGGCGACCGGAAGTTGCGAGCGCTACGGCTCAGTCTGAACACTTTTTCAAATGGCTGTTGTGAAATAACTAGATGGAAATTTTGAGTTCTGTTTCCGCACAAATGAAGCTTGGATGTAGGGCTATTAAGCCATGAAAACTGTGGTCGTTTTGGTCCATTAATTCCTGAGGAATCCTTGACAGAAGACCGAGGTCTTTTGGAGGTTAGAGAGGGGGGGGGGCCTCGAAGTGAGGACTTCGAAGAAAAAAGTGCTCGCTGCTGAACGAAGGTGTTTCCCCAAGGTATTTGATAGTTGGGAGTCCGGGTATCCTCTCCAATCTTGTTTTTTTTTGGGTATACCAACTTTACATGCTGTGTTGAGGCCAAAGGCCAGGAACAGGAATTTGTAAACCTTGTTGTTGTACATGAAGGGGAAGTAGTGTTGGATTGACGCATGAAGTGGGACGTGAAGGTACATGTCTTCCAAGTCTATGGAGATCGTCCAGTCATTTCTCTCAGAGACTGTCGGTTGGAATCAAGTGTTACCATTTTGAAATGGTTGTTGTCCATGTACTGGTTGAGAGCCTAGAAATTGAAAATTAGTCTCTTGCTACACGATTTCTTTGGACGAAGGATGTTGGATTCCTTTACACATATGGTGCGTTTGCTTGTGAAGGACCTCAAGCAAATATGCAAATCATACGCAATTTGATTAGCATATGTGCAGTTTAGTCCTATGTTTACAGGCTATTTTGTTTATATATTTAATAATTATATGCAGCATTATATAATTAGTGAAAACAATTATCTGGTTTGGATTATTTAGCAAATGTATTACTTTTATTTTATTTTGGCATGATGCATGGTTCTGCACTGACTCCTCAAACAGTGCCTGGTTCCTTTCCTGTTTGAGGAATGACTTGCTGATGAATAAGTTTTTACCAGTTCATTTCCTGTAAAATGGCTGCTGCTAGGTGGTGGATGGTTTCAGCTGTGCTGAAGAAGTTCACAAGATACCAAGCAGTACATTTTGTACATTATGTATATAAAAACAGTTTTAATGAAGAACTGCAGTCTTATAGCGGAATGATTCAGTCAGTCACTCACTATAGTTTTAAATGAAAGAAAACTAACAAGTGGTAGCAGAGCGTGGTTCACTTACAGCAGTGGATGGACAAACATGTGAGTACAGTGGATTAGGATTAACTGTCAAAGTCAGGGAGAAATTCTTTGCTATGATATTATATTATTCTGTGGGCCTGAGGAATGAATTCAAGCATGGCAATAACAAATAGGCAACAGGACAGTGAGTTACAGTTAATGTAATTTATTTGTGAACTTGGTCAAGATTATCAGGACTGTGAGTTACAGCAAGTTTAATTATTTTGAACTTCGTCAAGGTTATTTGCCAGTGAAAGGTGAAATGGCCTCTGCAACAGAGATTGATGTTGACGCTGGTGTTGATTGCTTTTCTGGATACCAGAATGAAATTTGACACACACATTAACAAAAATATGAGATACAAAAAAACCGCCGAGACACAAGCTGCATCTAAATATTTCGGCTGCCGTCTTGGAAAATGGCGGCCAAAAATCTGTTTTTCTCTTATAACTCGAAAATGGTGAAAGCTATCAAAAATGTTGAAGAGACCTAAAGTGTTAAGCATAAAAAGACGAACATTTTTTGTTTCACACTTTTTTGTTGGACCAAAAAGAAAGCCGCCATCTTGAATTAAATCAAAATTGAATCAAAATAGTTGAAAACTGCTGAGCAGATATCACGTCATAATAATTTTAGTGTCCCTGCAGCAATATGTTCATTAATACTTTCTTTTTAAGTAATTTGTTAGCAGGGAATCGAACCCACGACCTTTGAAACCAAAGGCCGAGGTCCTGTCACTGAGTCATACTAACACCGCCTGGGGTGGCATACCTTTAGGGTGTGTCAGTATGGCTCAGTGGTAGGATCTCAACCTTTGGTTTCGAAGGTCGTGGGTTCGATTCCCCGCTCAGTCAATTTGACACATAAGTCCAAAAGGCAATGTTAATAGGATTGCGTTTGTATTTATTTGAATCTTGTTGAGCCGCCAGCTTTCCATCCTGTTTTGTGCATAAAGAGTTTACGTAAGGAAAGTTTGTTAGTGGAAAGACCCACCGATCATTTTCAGCAATAGCCGAAGATCAGATGCACAAATAAAATAACAAAAAGATAAAGGTAGTTGTAGTTGGTGGGGCAATTGGTTTTCTAGACAATCCTACAGCTCTATTGAAATGGATGATTGGCGGGCCAGACGTTTTGAAAATAGTATGAAGGTGCTAAGTGCAGCCGAATTGATAGTAACTCACAGGAAACCCACACCCACTTATGGTAAGTGTGGACATGAACTCTTGGTATAAAAGACTCTGCAGCTTCTTTAGGCTTCACTCTGGGAAGTGAAACTACAATATCAGCAATTCAATTTACAATACACTGCTTCGTGTACTACATGTGAAGGGCAGTGCTCCCAATATATAAATTTTGTTATAGAGACATTGTTTTTAAAACACTGTTCACTACAGAGGTTTAAAGTACTACAGCATGTTTTTTGTCCACCTGCGATGGACAGAGCTGGACAGAGCAGCTGCTAACCAAATTTGTTATCTATTAAAGTTTTTACACATTGTAGTTAATGTGATAGTGTTATTTGACATGATGTTGATTTGTGAAAAATAAATTTATTGCTGTTTATTCCAAAAACATATTTATTTATAGGGCCTACCTGAATTATGTCGATAAATTGATATGACCGCAGGAGTTATGAAATATTTTTACGAACGAGATCGTTTCAAGTTCTGCCTAAAATGGGGAAATTAGGCACCATATTGTAAATTTGCAATATGGCGGCTTTGGTTTTTGTACTTCAAAAAAAGGGTATAACCTAAGTAGGTCCATAATAGTACTATTTGTATTTTTACCAAAACTGTAGCCATTTTAAACGTTTTTTAAAGAAATCGAAAAACTGCCGCCATTTAATTCAAGATGGCAGCTTTCTTTTTGGTCCTGCAAAAAAACGTTTGAAACAAAAAATGTTCGTCTTTTTATGCTTAACACTTAAGGTCTCTTCAACATTTTTGATAGTTTTCACCATTTCCTAGTTTTTAGAGAAAAAGACTAAAATTGCAGGGCCTGCACCTGCTTAATTTTAGTTTATATTGCCTAACCGAACATATACAGTACCTGTTTTTAGTAGCGATTCTCCTTCTGAGCTAGAATTATCCCCTAGAAGCTTTGGAGCTTGAATCCCAGCTGGACTTGTACCTACTGGGCATGCGCAGGCTTGGGCTGGCTATATAACACGGCGCAGCCAACCGCTTGGCATTATTTCTCCACACCCAGAACCTATGAATTGAAGGGAGGCCTGGGTGGGACTACAGGTAATGTATATTTTCGGTTAGGCAATATAAACTAAACTTAAGCAGGTGCAGGCCCTGCAATACAATTTTGCTTGCCGACGAAAATATTCATTACTTGTTTTTAGTAGCGGACTTTGTCACCGGTGGTAGGATAGGTTCACTCAGTTTCCCCTCATGTACAAGTCGGCGCCCCAAGATCAAGTCTTTGGTGAAGTCACTCCTGAAAAATCTTAGCCAATTACACTGGAAGCGGAACCGGTAGTAGTGGATCGATCCGAGGTAGGAACGGAATCGATGAGGCTCCTTAGTCAGGCAGGGTTGGTGCGGCGAGGGAACGTGAATAATAAGTATTGGCTTAACTCTTTAAAGACGGGTGCGCCCAAACGCGCCCGCTATATAATCATTGTTTACAGCTCTTCTACAGGTCATTTTGAAAACTTCCAGTCAATTACAGTGAAACTAAAAATGTGATATGATGGCCAGATCATTAAGGAAAAAAATGACACAGGTTTCATTCCCTTACTTCAAGTGGGTGAGACGCTATGAATTTTTTTCTACAAGTTTGTTATGAGACCTCGTCCTTAAAGGGTTAAAAAAGGGTTTGCTAAGCAAAGGAACCGCAATCAGGAGACTTAACACCGTGGGGTGCAAGATAGGAAATCAGGCGATAGTGCCGAAAACGCTTATCTTGCAGGGATGGTGATGGCGGACCACGACCGGTCGATAGGGTAGAGTAAAAAATTTCTCATCCGTTCGACGGACCTCAGAAACAGGTAATGTGTAGGAACGAGACAGAATGCATGAGGAGCAGTGATGACTTCGAAGCACAGAAAATGGGATAGAGAACACTGTTTCTGGTGGGGGGAACGTGTCACGGCAATCCAAGATGCGAGGGACGGTTTGAGAGAGGTGAAGTCACCGATGTACGAGTTTTGCAATAATATATGAAGCGAGGAACTAGTTCATGATGTCCGGAACGGGACGAAGAAGCAGGAACTGCATCAAAGTCACACGAAGGAACCAGCTGTGTTGAGGCTCGACGGTGGCAAGGGGAATATGGCATCTCAGAGGTGGAAGAGGCCGAACTTTCAGCTATATCATGAAAAACCGGTGAAGAGCATGGGGGCGTCGGCATATCGCCAAAAGAAAAGGGAAGAAACCTTGCAGAACCAACGGGTTGCCATGGCCGCGTTCCAGGGAGTCACTGGAGACGAGGATGGTGACACAGGAGGATCACCGTCCGGAGTATGGGACGTCCGGGCCGTAACGGATGGATCCTGGTATGGTGATGGCAACGGTGACGGGGCTTCCCTAAGTAGGTCTGTGATGGACGGTCTTAGTTGAGGATGTAGCCGAAAGATGGGGGGAACCAGATGAACGTGCCTTGGTTGTTGTGGGCATTGTCCGAAGGTGCCGGGTTCGCGACCGAGCACAGTAGTATGCCCGTCACGGTGGAGATGCCGATAGAGAAGTGCAAGCGGACGTAACAACGGAGCCTTTGGTGGAGCCAAGGGAGAGCGTGTAGTCCTGATGCGTACTGTAGGACACATTCCGGATGTTCCTGGAATGGCAGGAACTTTGTTGGTGTCAGATGGAACGTCCTCGTGATTCTAGCTGACGGCGACGAATCTCAGACCATCAATCCGGGGTGATGAGGAGGAAGATACAGCAGATTTTATCGAGGCCGTTACATTGGCGGAAAGTGTTCTTTGTCCCGTTTCCTCCTTACATACAGAGGTCTAGTAAAGGGAAGGAAGGGTGGTGAGGAGCGTGGTGCTGTCGGTCCTAATAGGAGCAAGTGTCCCCCCCCCCTTTATGCCGAGCAGGGGATCGAGGGACGACAGGAGGAGTGTAAAAGCGTTCCGTAAGGGACGCAACCATATTTCCAAGACAAAGATATGCTTGGTTTCGATATCACGTTCAGGAACTGTAGACGGAAAGCTGGACCAGAACGCAGGGTCGGAATGCAGATTTGGAATGTAGAGCGAAACGTGAAGGTCAGGAACGGGAACGGCAAACGTAGAGATATCGGAGGAAAGAAGACCGACGAAGGGTCAGAAAAAACCCCAAGCAAGCGCAGGCTTTAATTGAAGAAACGTTGACCTGCGAAACCTCCACTGGTGGGATTGGATCTGCGGACGTGGATTAGTCGGACAACTCAGGTGTGAAGCTGGCGAAAATCGTTGCGTTCGAAGTGATATGAATTGAAAGAGGTGAGAGAGACCCCTGGTGGCAAAAATGTGCATGGTGGCGCAGGTGAAGAAGGAACCGGGGAACGAGTGGAGGCCGTTCCCTTAGGTAGGAACGGGGAACGTTGTAAATATTTTAAAATTAGCACTTTCCGATATAATATATTGGTATCGGTAACTAACGATACACAACCGATTCTTCTTATCGATATAACATTAACTTATTAACTACACAGGCCTTACAACGTCCATTTATTATTATCAGAATAACCTTAGCTTTAGCTTAGCAGACGACACTCAGTGCACTTGGCCTCTGCCTCATGCACTTTTAATAGCTACCGCATGTGGCCCTATCCAGATACTCAGTAGACATCAGTGGTCTGGCCGGGAGCCAATCAGCTCTCCCGGCAATCTCAGCATCCAATTGTACATCTTCTGCAATACAATAGACCAGGATGCAGGCCCCTTTTATAAGCTACATTCCTGGCCTTTTTCTCTCTCACCCGACGACTTTGGACCCTAAAAAGCCACCCGTCTCTGACCTCTCAGCCCCAGGATTCCCAGCCGCATTATTTCTGAGTTAGGTAATTGTGACGATCGAACTTAGCCGAATTTTAAAGGAGCTTCCCTCCTTTAGAGCCTAAGTCCGGTTCAGAGTTAAGAAAGGGCACATCATATATAAGAGCCCCCTTTCTCTTATTATCCCTTGATCCGATTAATTTAGGAGTGCTTTAAATTAATATTACCAAGTTTAACTGATTTAAAAGGAAGAATAACCCTAACCCTAAAAAACTGAATTAAATAGCTTTCGGATCGTATATCTTTTGTGCACTCCTTTACTTTGCTCATTTGTTGCTTTATGTGCTATTGTTAGATTATTAGCATTTGTGTAGACGGTACGATTATTATTATCGTACCACTGTGTCTCCGTAAGATCTAACAATAGAATATATTATGAGATTTACAACGTTGTTGGTTGTGTAGTTGATCTTAGTGGTTCCTATGTGGGAGCGGAGGAACGAAAAGTCGACGTTTGGTGTTGAGGAATCGAGTCCGTGCAGATCGTGAGCTTGTCTGTCTTATTTGTTTTCGTATGCCGGGCATATTTCTGATTGACGTATTATGTTGAGTCGGATGATAGCAGCTGTCGGGAGTGAAAACAGGGGTTCCCCTGGAAGCGTAGGAATAGCACAGAGCCTAAGTGTACGTGGAAGTGTCCGCTGCGCCCCCCCCCCCCACCCGGTCCGGTACCGAGGAACGTGAGGGAACCGAGGGGAAGACGGAATCGTAAATCTGCTTGCGGAAGTGGACTGGAATCGACATAGTAGCAGACTGTGCGAGAAGAGTCATGGTGGAAGAATTGTGGTTGCCAAAGGGCCCAGGCTGGATGCTGGAGCCTGATTCCGGCCCATTAGTCGTGGCTGCCAAGCAGTGGTGGAATCAACGTAGCAGCTGAGAAGGCGTACTATAATAACAAGAACCACAGCTTGAAGGGAGCAGGCGGATAAGTGGTGTGGTCCTAACATGAATCGTTAACAACAGGAATCAGTGATGAATGAAGCGTCGATCCCTGTTTACAAAGGTTCATCTATTTTGTACGTAACGCTGTTGGAGAGATGCAAGGAACACAACCGAAGGTGAAGCGTCTTTCGTTGGAACGAACCACTGGGTGACGTCATAGGAAATGCGGCAACGAAGGTCGGGAATGTTGCAGAAGGCGGCTGAAGTGGCTGCCGAGTCTGAAGGGAACGGACGACCGGAGAATGGTGGTTGGGAACCGAGACGGAATCGTGGCATGCGACTGCGTTCCGTTAGGCAGGAACGTAGTAACGCTGTGGATGGCCGGATTGGTCCGAAGACCAGGGAACTGGAATCAACCGCAGAGCGATGCAAATAGCGCACACTGTAGAGAAGAAAGATGTCAGCTGTGGAAGAGAGAAATTGGGATTACTGGAACAGAAACACCAACAAGAAGGCAGGTGGTAAGTGGACCGTAAGTAAATAAGGTGAATCAGTCCTTCCTTTGGTGGTTTCTCTGTTCGTGGACTGTTGGTGGACTGAGTACGGGGGAGGATCGAGGAACGTGGACCAGAGTGCAGGTGAGGAACATTCACCTAAGGCGATGGGTAGATAAGTAAGAGCCGCCGAACTACTCCGTCTGAGTTTATATATGACAGAGGCTGCGCAGGAGAATGCGCAGTAGGGTGGCAACGCGGACGGATATCTTCAAACAGAAACCGCAAAAGCGTGTGTCCAATAGGTATTGCCAACGAGCCGAGCACGGCGGATCCTTGATGTTAATGGCCGAATTACAACCATGCAGAATGTGTATATAAATGAAGGAAGCTGCGCAGCAACATGTGCAGTGGGATCGTCTCGCTGTTGTCAAGGAACCAAGGGCATGGTTGACGGGCGATTCGTTGCTATGATCCGTGCGAAGTGGGGATCGGGAATTGAACGTGGTATCGATTCTTGTGTGAAAGTAGACGACAGTTCCTTCCCCCCCCCCCTTTAACCAGGTAGGGGATCGAGGGTCGTCGGGGAGCCAAGGAAAAAAGGCGGAACATTATCCGCTGGAGGAAGGAGACCGGATCGATGAAGAGGAACCGGTAAATCTGTAACGATGCATTCCCGTCCGCAGGGATCGTACAGAAACGGTCGGAACCGAAGGGATCGTGAACACGTTCACAGAATGGATTGTCCCGTTGTGGCTAGCAGTTAGCCAAAGAAGCCATGGGTACACTGGGCACACTCTTAATGTTAATAGATGGTAAGGGGCACAGGAACCGTAAGATGGAGCACGAGGACGGCATTCGTGTGGTGCTTGAGAGACGCGAGGAACGCGTCCGGAAACGGAGCGTCTGCGCTGGAATGATTGAAGCGGTAGTCGCACTAGCTGGGATCGGGAGACTGGGTAACGGCCTGAGCGGCGGTTCATCATCTGAGAAGACCAGGCGATCCGGGTGTGCGGAGCTGTATTGCCCGTCCGTCGTTGTCTGGACCCGAGGGAAGGAGGAAACAGGAATGAAAACATTACACACCACAGGGAGGACCCTGGGTGCAACCGACACCAGCGCAAGCCATTCGGACACCAAAACCATCTTAACCACAAAATAACCAAGCCACAGGCAAGTTCACAGGCTCAGCAGACCGCGGGGTGACCAGACACCGCCAGCGGCGAGCGCCAACAAACAAACAGGACAAAGCCGGGCCCCCGGAGAGGCCAAGAGGACGCCACAGGGCCGCAAAGCGGGAACTGCAAGGCGCCACAACACAAGCGAGGGTTCACCACACGGCAGGCCAAAGGCCCGAGCACACAGGCGAGCCGCCACCGCACGAGGTCACGTACCGTCAAGACAGGCCAGCCACACCACTGACCCGGCAGACAGGGGGATTCATCAACACCAGACTGACACAGCCCCAAAGTGCAATCCTGGATTCAGAAGGCGGCATTACTTCCCCTGATCCAGATGAGGCTGGAGTCCACGGAGTCACAGACACCAAAACACCCATCACCATCGCTACAGTACCCGCGAGTTGCCTGCATACGGAAATCCATGTGAAACCAACAGAAGCCGACGCACGGGGCAGAGCCAAGGCGTAGGAAAAGCCAACAGAACTGCCGGATCGCACCTGCAGGAACCCAGTCCCGCGAAAGCAACCCCCGACGCAGTGCTGCGGTCCCAACGTCGAGACAACACCAGTCTGCCCAGGCAGCCACATCCAGCACATCCGACCTCGGCGTGCTAGCCCAAGGCGAAGAAGCCAAGGGGAACAGTCACCACACTGTTCATCGTGGAAGACGCGGAATCGGTGCAGACGACCGCGTTCCTCTAGGAGGAACGCAGGAACGTCGTAAGTGGCCGGATCAGTCCTAGGACCGAGGAACCGGAACGGCATACGGACCGAACCTCAAGGCGTTCACGAAGTGAATGCTCTAGGAGAAATGATGCCAAGTGGTTGGCTGAGCCATGTTGTATAGCCAGCCCAAGCCTGCGCATGCCCAGTAGGTACAAGTCCGGCTGGGATTCAAGCTCCAAAGCTTCTAGGGAATAATTCTAGCTAAGAAGGAGAATCGCTACTAAAAACAGGTAATGTATATTTTATATTTTCGTCGGCAATTAAAAACTCATTTTTGGCCGCTATTTTCCAAGATGGCGGCCGAAATATTTCAGATACAGCTTGTGTCTCGACGGTTTTTTGAATCTCGTATGACTGTTCAGTCATGTGCCAAATTTCATTCTGGCAGCCAGAAAAGCAATATTCATGGCCTATCCTTAAGCACTATAAAGACGACTCTGAGAAAGTAAAACGTTTACACCGAATGTGTGGTGAAAGGGCACATGCATTGATTTGCCTATCAGTCTCAGTCTCTAAAAAGTGTAGTAGTTGCTACTAAGGGAAAACAGCACGCGATGAATTTCACACTATAGTTCAACCCACCTCCAGAACTAGGATAGCCAAGCTGAGAAGAGAATTTCTGTCTATAAGACTAGAGACTGGTGAAGAAATGACCGTTTTTCTAGCAAGAGTTGATAACGCTGCTCAAGATTTACGTGACTTGAAACTGACAACTTGTACGTTATGATGAAGTTGGTTATCGGTATTTGGACACCGATTTACCATTGGACAGCACAGGCATTCACTCCTACATTAGTACGGCAGCAGTTACTATCGGAGTTTTGTAGGCAACAGATAAAGGCTGCAGAAGCCGGAATAAAGCTTCGAGAAAACGAAGAAATGAATGCATTTGCTTTGTTCAAAAGGCAAATCATGAAGGATAGAAGAGAAAATAGCCCAGGATTAGGATGACGAGGTGCTGAATGTCGGGTTCCCATCGGAATGAAGTGTTACAATTGTGGTGGTTCCCATTATCAACGTGATTGTCCACATCCTAAACCAAATGAGACAACAAACCCAATGCTAGGAAGAGGTCAACCTAGAGGATGGTGACGTAGTATGAGACAAGGAAGTGCTTCTGTTGTCCCATCGAGAGGGTGGTTCTTTACATCGGTGGAAACAACTGATAGAAGTGTGAATTTAGCTCATACCAGTGATGTCGAATTCTACATCGATAGTGGTTCTACAGACCATGTATGTAACAATAAAGCGATGTTCAGAAATTTGAAAACAGTGCAAAACATAAACATAGCGTTTGGTGAAGGTAAGCCTGCCATAGAAGGTATTGGGCAGATAGAAAACAGTGAGTGGTGAAGTGAAATATATCACTTTAAAGAATGTTTTGTACGTGCCGACCTGTATTAAGAATTTGATTAGTGTAGGCCATGTTGATTTAGCAGGGTATTCGGTTACTGTAAGTAATGGTCATTTCAAGTATCCATGGAAGACGCTAGCGACTGCCTTCTAATAGGTAAAAGCACAAATAAGCTTTACCAGGTTATGAACATTATAAGTGTAGGTAATGTTGGACTACATTCTAACATACGTCATAGCGATTATGTAGGTTTAAATTGAAGTCAGAAATGTATGAATTAAAGTGCTCAGAGATCAGATAATGACTTGGAAACATGGCATTAAAGATTAGGCCACCAGCATGTCTATGGTATCATTCAATTAACGATATTTAGTCGGGTACGTAGAGTAGCGTTGAATGAAACGGAACACAGGCAAAGTGAATGTAGTAAGTGTGACGTATGTGCAATTCCAAAGTCTACTGGAGCCTCGTTTAAAGGTTTTGAAACTATTAGAAGTATAAGGCTGCTCGAATTACTAGATATGGATGTATGGGGGGGCCAAGTAGGACAAAGTCATTGGGGAGGACCCATCACTTGCATGTAGTAATTGATGACAATACTAGGTAAAGTATACATGGATTTTTCCCTTGCAGAAGAAAAGCGATGCGTTTTCGACATTTGATAAGTTTAGATTACAGGTGGAACGACAGACAAAGTATAAAATCGGTTCCATCCGATCAGAAAGAACCGATTTAGGGGCTTTTGAAATATATTTAGGTGACCTTCGGATTTCTATTGACCAAACAAATTCATTGTCCCCCGAAATGAACGGGGTATCAGAATGCTTCAATAAGAAACTGGTTGAGGGAGTTAGGACAATGTTAACAGAAACATACCTCCCTAGGTCATTATGGGCTGAGTTAGCCATCACATTCACATTTCAAAAATTGGTTCCCACATGCGAGACTTTCATATCAAGTAACATACGTATTATTCAAAGGCAGAGCAGTTTCTTTAAGGCATTTTAAATGTCCAGGGTCGAAATGCTGCCAAAAGTATCGTAATAAGTTCTCAGAAAAAGCATGGGAAGGAGTCATGATAGGTTATGCACTCCGAACCCGTTGCTATCTGATATGGGATACGATTACAAACACACGCCATTTTTGTATGGCGATTTGGACAAGCCTGTTTATATAGACATCCCTAAAGGTTATCAAACCGAAAATAATGCAAATAAGGTATGGTACTATATAAGGCATTGTACGGTCTTCACCAAAGTAGTCGTCAGTGGTTTCAAAAACTAGATGAAACATTAATCAGTAAAGGTTTTTCAAGAGTTTATGGTTTCAACTGTGTCTATAAACGGTGCAGGAATGCCGCAGTATTGGTTTACGTTGACGATTTAATAATAAAGTCAAAAGATGCTGAAACTGAAAGAACAATTATCACTTGCTTGACTGAAGATTTTGATTTGATAAATTTAGGCCCTATTACACAATTTTATCGTGGCAAAGGTAATGTGAAAATGCACCAGTCTGAGTTTATCACCAAACTAGCTGAAGAATACAATGTCATTAATGCAAGTAAAGTAACTATGCCCATCCCAGTAGGGGCAATGTATCTTTTAGGTTCGAACAATAAGAATGATGACATTTAGTTACCATTCCGTAATTTGATTGGTAGTTTATTGTTTTTGGCCAGTCATACTAAACCAGATATTTTCTGTGATTTTGCTATCACAATAGGCATCAAATTACTCAAGCAACATGTAAAATTATTGTTAGGGGTATTAACGTATGTCTACCACACTCGACATTAGAAAGAGCGCAGTTCCAAAATCCATTTTCACTTCTACAGTCGAAATCCAGATTGGGGGTTAAGTGTTGAAATTTCTTGCATTTGTTGAATTGTCACCAAAAGGTTTGACATACCATGTTTCACGGTCCAGAAGAGGTGGAGGAGGCTCCTTGTCCAGCTCGAGTGGTTTTTCTTTCCCTAAAAGTGTGTCACCATTTCGAAGTAAATTGGTGACAAGTGTTTCGATTGGCCGAGTACAGAATGTGGCTTAAAGTTACGGTCTCACAGGCCAAATCCAAAACCAGTTGAAAGCCCACGATTGATGACTGGGACGTCGATTGATGGTGATGGCTTGTATAAAAATCAGACAGGGACTGAACCCTCAACCGTATTGAGGAGATCCGAAAGAGGAATATTGGACGGACTGTCAGCACCAGGGTCGTTGGGAAAATGGCTATGATGATCGGAGGTCTTTTGTTTGGGTTAACGAAAGGTGGGTCCGGATTCAGCTGTTGAAGTAACACCGAGCGAATGAGAGTCCTGACGGGACGAAAGAGACGATACGTCGATAGGAGACTGTGGGGAGCATCTTTCGTGATGTGATTCAACTCTTGATGCGTGTTTAAATTTGCACTTCAGTTTAGAGTAGACATCTTTCAGTGCACGGTGGTCTTGCTCGAGAGCCGATAAATCCAACGGGGAGAACAGCGTGCCTTAATCATAGACGTGGCAGCGGTGTTCATGGTGTCATCGGCGGAAAGAGTGGTCGC